>CABHPP010000257.1:7455-26857 GCA_902168425.1 Peromyscus attwateri | reverse complement strand
CCAAAGAAAGAAAGATAAATTTAAAAGAAAGTTCAAGGTACACAATGAAACTATAGCATAGTAGAAGAATAGAGTTAATATGTAAAAACTTGTCTGTTTTAGGATCTACAAATAATGAATTAGTCTAATTTGGAATTCAAAATACGATATAATTATATCAGTACCAGAAAATCAAATATATGCAGATAAATCTACATCTTTATAAGAAAAACTTAATTTTAGGTACAAATAAATGATGCTAGTCAAGATAAATAAGAATAAATAAATACAAAAACAAATCTAAATAAATGAAATGTTTTATTTTTATAAATGTTTTTAAGGTGTTGCTTTCCCTACAAAGTAGAGTCAATTAGTCTCAATAAATAAGAACCCCTCTTAGCAACTCTGTGGCCTGTAATGCTCTTCTAAAATAGCAATCATCTTTTTCTTTTGTTGCTTTACAGTATTTGGTTCCATGCACATTCCACTATGTTACTGCTACAACTTATTCCCCAGTCTACATATGGACACATATTGTTATTTATCCAGAATAATGCCCAGAAGTATAATGCCTGGGTGGTGTGATTGGGACAGGCTTAAGTTTTTAGAAGCTGTTTACTTCTTTTTTGCCTCTTCCTTTAATATTTTCTCTTAACAAAATCTCTGAAATTTCTTCTGAGTTGCAATTGCTCATTGATTTCATCCTGTGAGAAGGTTTCCTCAAGTGACTGACAGCTGACTCTTCATATTTATAAATGAGCATTGAAAACTACTTGGAGCTTTATGCACAACAGTGGTGCTAGGAAAGTCTCCCATTTTGTCTATAATTTCAGTGTTAATGTTGATATTTTGCTAGTCGTATTTCCTCAGAGAAAGAGTCCAAGAATTTTCTGGCTTGGGGAAAAATACATCCAGGCATCATAAGGTTGAAAATGTAAAATTTGGCATAATAATCTACTTTAAACTGGACCCAATTTCTTTTACTAAGATGACCTTCTTTTTTAGTTTCCTTCTATTTTATAGGGAAATCCAACGGTAGGTACAGAGTATCAACCAGGAGTGTATTTCCTCTTAAACTGTTGTTAAAAAGCAACAAAACTGTCTTCTCTCACCGTCCCTTTATCACTCAGAACATATCTGTGCCACAGTCATCCAGATTCTTAGGATTTCTGAGGGGCACAATGGATTAGACAGTTACAGGTCTATTCCTTGCTCTTGCTATTTAGTTTTTGGGTTTTGTCATAGTTTCACCTTCTGTTCCATTTGTCCTTGTCTCTATCTCCCTAATAAACTTAAACATTATTTTAAAACATTTGTGTTTTTGTAAGTGGTATATCTTATTATGTGAACTCATACATTGTCCTCCTAAATGTCTCCCACTTCCTTTATCCAGTCTCATTTCCACAAGCTTTGTTATCTCTTTGTCTCTGAGAATAGAATACTAACTGCAGGATCAATTCTGGGCACAAAAAGGCATCACTGAAGTACATGTCCATATTCCATCTGCACTGTCTATGTGACATTTGGCAAAGACTAAACCTGGAGAAAACTGAACTTAAGGTATTCACCTGCACGATTAGAATTAGTTGTCTACTACTTCATTTTGCTCTAGAGATAAAATAGATAATGTGCACAAGAATGGAGATATAAACCAGTGTCCCCAGATAATGAGATATTTGTAGCTGATCTGTTGAGTTGTGTGTTGGTCAGTAATTGAAGATTGTCCTTAGAAAACTGAACTATGCTTTTAAACTTATGAAGGATAAGGATGGATAAATGGTGGACTATTACACCTGCTGTATTGTTAAGGTAACACACTTAACATTAGCTTGTTCTAAACCCAGGGTATTTAATGGCCATTTTTATAAGTGGCCCAAGTTAGAGACTTTCCTCTCTGTGAGTTTTTATAATATTATGGTTGTTTGAGAATTCTGTACATGTATATTTATCTTGGGTATTTTTACTATCAATTCCCTCTACTCAAATACATCTTCTACATCCATCCACCTTTATTCCCTCCCACCTTCATGTGTGTATTTTTTTTCTCACTAAATCCATTCAATGCTACCAGTATGTGCATGGGCTTGGGGCTATCTTCTGGAGCATGGTAGCCTCTCAGGGAGCTCATCCCTGAAAAGAAAACCAATTGTCACTCTCCCAGTAACTATTAATTGTTAATGGTTTCACACCTAGAGATGCAGCCTCCTGGTCACCTCCTCCATCCATGCTGAGATTTTGTCTGGCTTGATCTTTCACAGGTCTTGGCAATCTGCCACATTTCTGAGTTCCTATGTGCAACTGCTCTATTGTTTACTGAAAATGCTGTTTTGATGTGTTTATTCACAGCTCTGGGTCTTAAACCTTCCTACCAATCTTCTTTGGTGCTACTTCACATCTTTTGTGGGTACAATAGCCACTTTTGCTTCCACCATCGTACTGTACCATTATTTTAAGAAGAAAATAAAAACTGCCTTAAATGGATACATTTGGTTATTTCTCCCAAGAATTAGCTGGTTATCATTCTCTGCAGATATTTTTATAGAAGAAGAGGTACTTTCAAACTAATGATAGATCAAATATAAAATAATAGGCATGAAATGAGCAAGGCTAATATTTGTAACAGTGCAACAATTATAAATTGCTCCACAGAGTATCAAATGTACTGTTTGTACTCTCCACATTTCTGTGCTTCCTCTCCTACCCCTTGCTTATGATTATTGTCATTCATAAGATAATGATAGTTATGGAATGTATGTTGAAGGACTGCATTGTTCCTTGTAATCTCTGAAAATTTTGGGTATGACATGTATTTCAGGACCTCAAGGGGTTCAAATAAATTGACCAAGTTGTATATTGTTTCCTGAATGGCAGTTTTTAAACCAAATGATTTTTGAAGTCCTTTGAATTGATTTCAGGTCCTACGTAAGGCCATATCTAGTACTAATATATCACATTGATACGCTTTGTCCCATGTTCCCTTGAGACCAGTAATATCTCACAATTGCTTTATACTGTTGGAGAAGTATTAAAAAAATCCCCATGTGATGTGGTCGATGGAAAGTATATAAATGAATGACCTCAACCCAAATCATCTCCAATGTCTACTACTATTTCACATTCAGGGTTTCTAATTTTCTCTTAAAGTAGATGTTATATATTGTGAAAAGTTAGGTATTGATGTTTTTGGAGAAGGATCTTTTAGTGTTGTTTCTTCAACATGGGAATGATATGCCACTGAACAACTAACTCTGTAGATGAACTGAGGACATGTCAAGAAATAGAAGAGAGAATTATAAATTGGAGCTGAGTCTTTGCTAGGGGATTGCTTGTGGGGTTGAGATAACAGGACTGAAGAGAGGAGCCTGTGGAGGTGGAGGGCATCTCTGATAATGAACTTCATCATTTTCCCTAAGGATGGTTTCTGACAGTGCAGCCCACAGTGATTGAGACAATCATTTTGATAGCTCATGTTTTTAACCCCCTTAATCTTGAAGAAATAGCATCACTTTTGCCTAAACATCAATGTATTTTGTAAACTACTTTGTAGAATGATAATTAGTACAATATTGAAATTGTATGAATTTTCCATGAGGACTGGAAACCTAAATAGCATGATTTACAACAAAATAGCTAAAAAGCAATTACATCTACCCTCTGGGGAAAGCCTTTGTTTTGTTGCCTCATTCAAAATTCCACAAAACAAACTACTTAGATTGGAACTGTTGCTACCCAATCTAATGATTGTGTAATGGCTTTAGCCACTATGTTGGATATGAATCAGATAACAAGGTTTGAGGGTAAAATGTTTTGGGTGTGGTTTTTCAGAGTAACTGGAGCAATGGGCGAAAAGCTGTGGCTATGCAAGGATACATTTAGTGCTCTTTCTCTAATAACTAATAAATACCATTGGGATCTTTATTATCTGCTATGTATTACATATGAATTCACTGCATAGAAATAAGTTCAGCCATATATTTCAGCTTTGTTCCTAAACTAATTGGAATACACTAGAAATGTTGGTTTTTATAAACAAAAGTAATTTGTTAGGTCCTTGGTTGAATTCAGATTATACATATATACATCTTTGTATTTAAATATATTAATTGAATGATTATATACTTGTTATATAACTTAACAAAGATACATTTGACATAACAACATATATCAAATTACTGCAAATAACTACTTCAAATATTATTTATTATTAATAAATTTGTATTTATTTTCTGTTTGCGCAACTTTAGCATATCTGTTGTTCTGTTTGTTCTCTGTGTCCATTCTTATTACTTTGTTGACTCCTTAACAGGGTATTTATTCTCAATACTAGAGAAAAATCAGTAATATTTTCTATTTGTAGGACCCTGAAACTTCTTTAACTATTGCTAAATTAAGACAACTGATTATTGATAGATTTTTATAATAAAATATCACACAAAAATCATTTTCTGATAAGAAGCCCTTCATCTTTGTTCAGGTATGGTTTTCCAAGTATGAAAGATACTTCTGTTTTGTTTTGCTTTGTTTTTTGAGACAGGGTTTCTCTACGTAGCTTTGGAGCCTTTCCTGGAACTCACTCTGTAGCCTAGGCTGGCCTTGAACTCAAAGAGAGCCGCCTGCCTCTGCCTCCCAAGTGCTGGGATTAAAGGTATGTGCCACTACTGCCCATGACCTGGCACTCATCATGTAACCAATAGGAAATCTATTCTGATAATTCAATATTTGTAGTCACAGTAATTATAAACTCTTGGGATACTATAGTTAAACATCTTACATAAGCTGTTTAGACTGCTATAGCAAGGGTCTTAAGACCAAGTAACATAAATGACATAAATGAATTTTATAAAGTCTTATGAACTCAAAAGCTTAAGATCTAGGTGTTGTTGATGTTTCTCTCTCTCTCTCTCTCTCTCTCTCTCTCTCTCTCTCTCTCTCCTCTCTCTCTCTCTCTCTCTCTCTCTCTCTCTCTCTCACACACACACACAAAAAAAAACCACACAGTATTTGTATGACCATATATGCATATATATGTGCACACATATATTTATATGTACATATGAATATATGTATGTATGGTTGCATATAAACATCATTTTTTGATAATATCCACAGTTTGATTTTTTAAAAATTATTTTTTCTCACAAGTAAATCTTAACAAGACCCTCCTTTTGGCTTGCAGAAGGAATTCTCCACCTTTACTGGGCCTTTGATCTTTTTCGTGCATAAAGAGGAAGAAATACTCTACTCTGACACCAGTGCTATCAGATCAGAATTTCATGGTGATGTTTTACTTAAAGTACCTCACTAAAAGCTAAAGTCCAGTTAAGCCACAAGGGAAGTTATAATTCCAACACATGAACTTTGAAAAACTTGGACTCTTTTCTGATACATCCCCATTCCAAATACACTGTACTACAACCAATCTGGTGATAATAAGTCATCAGGTCACATGTGAGAAAACTAGTTCTGACTGAAGAAAGAATACCAATGTTGAAAACGTTTTTAAAAGAGAGAAAAGTTGTCTCTTATTTGACTTAGTATTATTCATGGTGAATCTTGTACTAAGGTCACATGGTCAATTAAAAGTATCTATATGATAAAGAGACTTGCAATGCTTTTATGCTCAATGTTACTTGACAAAGGTCAAAATAAGATTAATATTCTTTTCATATGAATTACTAATTTCAAATTCAATGTAGTTTTCAATTTCTGCTTTCAGGCTTTAATGTTTGCCGTGAACCTCAGATGTACAAGAGCATGCAACATTTTTCTGTCAGCATCGTTACCCCACTAGATCTTTTTTTTTTTTTTCTAGTTCTACCCATTTACCTGCAAAGGTCATGGCTTCACTTCTTTATAGCCGAATAATATTCCATAGTGTGTACATTCCACATTCTCATTATTCATTTGTCAGTTGAAGGACATTTAGGTTGTTTCCATTTCCTGTATATTGTGAAAAGAACAGCAGTAAATATGGCTGAGCAAGTATCTGTGGAAACAGATGTTTATTTCTAGAATCATATATACATAAATAACATAACCTGATCAGGTTTCAGTTATATATTTGGAATTATATATACATATATATGTAGCAACAATTAAAGACAGAAAACTCAAGATCTGAAAAAAAACCAATGAGATTATATGGGAAAGGTTGGAGGGAGGAAAGGGGAATTATATAATTGGGCAACTATATTTAAATTTTGCAAATTAAAACATTAAAAATAAATTAAAAGTTGACATACTAATAGATCCTAAGTATGTTATTTTTTTAACCATTCATATTTAGTCTTTGGGAACTCCCTGTAGTTCCATGCCCTGTTTTTTTTTAATTAAATTATTTGTTTTTTAATGTTTCATTCTTTTAGTTCTTTATATTCTAGGTATGAATTCTCTGTCATTATATAATTGCTAAAGATACTTTCTGATTTATTAGGCTGCCTCTTCACTCAAATGGTGATTTTGATTTTGCTATGCAAAAACATTTTAGTTTTAAGATGTCCCATTAATTGTTGCTCTTAATTTCTATCATACTGTAATCATATCCAGAAAGTCTTTGAACATGCCAATGTGTTCTCTATTTTTTCTTCTGTTAAATTCAGTATATCAGGTCTTATGCTGAGGTCCTTGTTCACTTTCGAGTTGAGTTTTGCACAGGATAAGATATGTACCAAGCTTAACTCTTCTGCATGTAATTATCCAATTTGATTTTAATCATTTGTTAAAGATGTTTTCTTTTCTCCGATGTCATTGTTAGCTTCTTTGTGAAAAATCAAGGCACCCATAGATGTATTGGTTTGTATCTGATCCTTCAATTTTATTACATTGATCCTGTATCTTTTTATGCAATCTCATGCTTTTTTAATATTATATGTTTGTATAACAATTTGAAATCAAACATGGTGATACCTTTAGGAGGTGTTTTCTTGCTCAGATTTGCACTGATTATCTTGGGTCTTTTATGTTTCCATATTATATTTAAGGTTATTTTTCAACTCACCTGATGAAATACCTTAGAAAGTTGATAGGAATTGCACTGAATCTCCAAATAATTTGGAATATTAATCAGCTGTTAAAAAATAACAATTTTGAAATTTTCATGTAAATCTGTAAATAATCATTCTGAGTAAGATAATCCAGACTGAGAAAGAAGAGAATGATCATATGTTTTCTCTCATTTGTAGATGTTTAATTTGAATACCCAGATATGCAGTTATGGACATTTACTTTTTGGAATAGGCACAGAGGTCCAAATATTACTAAGGAGTTGTGTAAGGGGTTATTTCTAGAATTAAGGTAAATAGAAAGTAGTGTTATGAAGGCTAAAAGGGAAATAATAGAATGTAAAATGTTAAGTAGGGTGAAAGATGGAAAGACAGGTAGAGGAGGAAATACAGGAGGGGTAATCAAAACTAAAGACCTTTCAAAAATTTCAAGTGTAAACTATTAATATAAAGGCTTCATAAAATACATATGATGTACATATACATAAAACATTGCAGGGGAATTATATTATAATTCGGTAACAATGCCTATACTATGCACCACAGGCTAACAACAACAAAAACAAAACAGTGCTAGAAATAGATTTCTTCTCTAGTAAGCTCTCATAGATGCAAAAATCATTACAAGCTATCTCCAAATCTCTTGGATACCTTCCAGACCGTGGAAGTAAGATCATACTTCTGAATACACCACGTACTTGAGTCATAGAACTTGGAGAAATAAAGCTTATACTTACTTAGAAGCTTCATCCCTACTGGTTAGCTGGAAGATTCTGAGCAAGTTACTGGAGAAGAAAGTAATCATCAGTCTTATTCATCTGTGATCAATGTGAGGTTTGGTAATGATCAGCCTGGCAACTTATGCACATTGGTTTGATCCCTGAATAAATGTCATTACAGAAGCCACCATTTTATGATTGGATTTAAAGCCTTATCCACAAGATGAAACTCATACTGGGCACTTTTATTGGTCTAAATTTATTTGGTCAGACATGTCATAGATTCAAGGACAGAGACTATTTCTATTATTCTGTTAAATAGACATATTATTGAACTGATTATTTATGCCCATAGGTTAGTGTGTCTTTCTGTCTTCATCAGAGACATATCTCATCTCATCTTTCTTTCTTTTCCTTTCTTCTCTCTCCCTCTCTCTCTCTCTCTCTCTCTCTCTCTCTCTCTCTCTCTCTCTCTCTCTCAAGTCAATGCAACCATGGAGTATAAATGCTACAACTATGAAGCAAAATGAAATTTTCTCTATAGTTAATCATCTCATCTACTTGTCCCTGTATCATTACTTAACTGCACATTTCTTGTAAATTATCCTTAGATTAAGTATCTTTTGAGACAGCAAATTTATATCTATTTATACATATGAATAATTTACTAAATTCAATTTCATTTACTTTTTTGATTTTTAATATAAATGCTGTAATATCAGATTTTAATATGTAGCCTGTTTTGTTTTTATATACCCAGTTTTGTAGCTTTCCTATAGAATTCATAGATGGAAATGTATTGAAAATCACTAGTCTAACAAGGAACACCCAAACAATTAATTGACTACTAGCATTAGCCTCTGAAAATATGTTTAGAGTTCACCACACTTGACCTACTGAGCTTCCTCAGCAACACTTCCAGCATCATGGAGAAATGTGTTTTGTGTGGAAAGGTGCAGCACGAATTGTTAGAAGGTCTTATTAATAAAAACAAACCTGGAGCCGGGTGTGAACACTGGAAGCCTCTGAGTCCTCATTCAGAATGAGTCTCAGCTGAACTGCTGCTCAAAAGTCTAAAAGCTTAACCAGCTCTAGTTCCTCATCCTCATGCCTTAAATACTTTTCTGCTTCCTGCCATCACTTCCCAAGATTAAAGGCATGAGTCATCATGCCTGGCTGTTTCCAGTGTGGCTTTGAACTCACAGAAATCCAGCAGATCTCTGCCTCTGGAATGCTAGGATTAAAGGCGTATGCTACCACTGCCTAACCTCTATGTTTAATATTATGGCCATTCTGTTCTCTGCCTCTGGAATGCTAGGATTAAAGGTGTGAGTGCCACCATTTTCTGGCCTCTATGTCAGTCTAATGGCCGTTATGTTCTCTGACCCCAGATAAGTTTATTGGGGTGCACAATATTTATTTTGGGGAACACAATGTTACCACAGAAAGGTGACACAGTGAAGCTGCAGTCATACTTAAAGACCAAAGTCAATACTTAAATTTACATTACTAACTTCCAATCTGGGCAAGTGTCAGATCCGAGATGCTATCTGCCCCACATAGCTAATACCATTTAGAAAATGAACAACTGAGTTCTGCAGTAATTCTGACAAGAGTTACTTCATCTATAAAAGAAAACAGCCTCAGGCCTACATCCTCTCTCTTTGCTAATGCACTTGGTAATTGTAAAAAAAAAACAAAAACAAAAACAAAAACAAAAACAAAACCACTCAATCAAAACAAAAATCCCCTTTATTTAAGACTATATTATTAAAATCTCAGCCGGGCGGTGGTGGCGCATGCCTTTAATCCCAGCACTCGGGAGGCAGAGGCAGGCAGATCTCTGTGAGTTCGAGGCCAGCCTGGGCTACCAAGTGAGTTCCAGGAAAGGCGAAAAGCTACACAGAGAAACCATCTCAAAAAACCAAAAAAAAAAAAAAAAATCTCAAAATCTCTAACTTGTGTGCAAAGATATCACCCCCTAAATGCTGCTGGAAAAGCTTCTGGTTCTTCTCTGGCCAAAGGTTTGGGATTATGTTTTGTACTAAATTGATGCTTACAAGGGATTACTTTAAAAAAGTAACATTTGTGTCTAAGAACTGCTAGACTCTAAAGACTCTCTTTAAGATGATCAGATGAAGATTCTTAATAATATAAAAATTTATGTAATGATTATGGTTTTATTTGAATATAATTCTGGATGACAACCTTGTTTGGAACTATAAAAAAAATCTACCTTAAAAACTATGCAGAGTAAGAAAGCCATTTTCCCACAAGCATCCTCTACTTTCATCCACATCTGCAACAATTTTGTTGGTTGTGTTCTGACAGCAGAGTCACCCATGAAAAACAGTACACAGCACATTTGCTAGACAGATGTAAGATCTCCATTTTAATGCCTGGAATCCAAGAAGATGATTGAGCACACCAGGATTAACTCTAAATCTAGAAAGCAAGAAAAGCAGACAACTGAAAAAGGACGATGAAACAAATGAGAAGCAGAACCTTGACAATCAGTGGACATTGAGCAAGAAATGTGGAGGTGCTTAATAGCTTATCCTAGAAGCCTGCCATGAGCCTCATAATTGGACTTTACATTTTGGGGACATGAATTGCAACAGTTTGGGCAATATAAATTACATTGGCGCTGGGCGGTGGTGGCACACGCCTTTAATCCCAGCACTCGGGAGGCAGAGGCAGGCGGATCTCTGTGAGTTCAAGGCTAGCCTGGGCTACCAAGTGAGTTCCAGGAAAGGCACAAAGCTACACAGAGAAACTCTGTCTCGAAAAAACCAAAAAAAAAAAAAAATTACATTGACCAATTAATCTCCTTGACATGATTTGACATATATTTCAGGAAATTCTTTTCTCCTGTCCATCATTTTCAAAATCAGAGAAAAATGTAAAATAAATGTTGTAATAGAATGTTGAGGGTGGTATAATCCAATAACTTCACAGACCTTGTGCTGAAGATTTTGCACCTTCAGTTATTCTTCTTGGAATAGAGGAGAACCAGAAAGCATGCTCTGTCATCTTCACTCTTTGGGTACCGATATTTCATCTGAACGTTCTTACCATGTTAAATCAAAATATTCTCTTCTCTAGTAATAGTTTTGAAATGAAAACCCATCATTTAGTGCTAATTATTTACTTAAATTATTACAGAATGCTAATTATTTACTTAAAAATTAAGAGGTTATATGTTAAAATTAGAATTCTATAGTAGGCTGTTAATTTTTAAACTGTATTTTATCCTCCTGAGTTATACAACACAATTTGTAACTAGAGACTCTTTCCATAGAAACTTATTTTCTAATTAAAACCTAAGTTGCATGGACCACCTGCTGCATACAAAATATGAAGGAATACATAATAAAGGAAAATAGAAGATAATTAAATATCTTAATTTTTGGATAAAAATATTGCACCAACATTACTTAATATGTGCTCTATATAAAAAAATAGCTATTGTGTTTAGTTAACTTTCAGCAGAGATGTCATGACAATTAATTATGTAAACTGATATCATTAAGAGAACTGGAAATGTAACAGTATGTTAGATGTGTTATTATTTCTGTGATCAAATACCTGTCAATGATTCTCTTCAGAGAGTGCCTTGCAGTTTATGGGCTACACACCAACATGGTCGGGAATGCAGGCTTGCAGGAGTGTGAAGTGCCTGTTTCCATTGCCCCTGCAGCTAGGATGCAGAGTAAGAACAGGAAGTTGGTCTGCTCTATAAAACCTCAAGACCTTTCCTCCATGACTTTCTTCTCCCAGAAAGTCTTCACTCCTTTAAAGTTCCACAACTTTCCAAAACAGTTCCACCATCTGGGGACAAAGTATTCAAGTGAATGATCACAGAAAGAATAATTTACGTTCAAAGCACAATCTGTTACTGGTTCCCTAGTTACCTATGTATGTCTCATAATAAAGAATATAAGCATTTCAACACCAAAAGTCCTCATTGTCTTTACTGATTCTAATATTGGTTAAAAGTTGAAATTCTCTTCAGAAACTCAAACAAGTATTTAACTGCATACCACAGTAATGTCTAAAATAAAAAAAAATACATACTGATTGCATACAATGACAAAAAGTAAATATTCTCATTTTAAAAGGAGTAAAAGGGGCATCACATGAAAATATTGAACTAAACAAAGACTGAAATCTCGTAGGTCAAATACTGAATTCTGTTTCATGTCAAGCATTTTGGAGCTGTTAATAGAATTGTCCAGGCTCCAAAACCTTTGATAGCCACACACTCACAGCTCTGCAGTCTTCAGAACACAAGAATTCTGTCTTGTAGATTATTACGCTATGCCCTCAGCTTTCCTCAGCAGACAGTCCATGGGTTCATTATTTCCAACATCCTTTGTCTATGTTACTTTGCTTTCACAGCTACAAATTGTTACCTTTTAGGGCCATACATTGCCTGTCCTCATCAATTCTCTCGATCCTTGGCCCAAGCTCCCAATAATCTAGTATTTCTCATCTTGAATGACTGCAAAATCATTACTACCTAGATGATATTGCTCAGTTATGCTTCCAACACAAGATGTAGTCTGCCTCTTCTGAAAAGAAAGCTTCAGTGGCCTCTGTGTGCTTTGGTGGATGAATCCCAGAGAGCACTTTCCCAAACAGTTCTTTTCAAGCAGAAGACCTCCTCAATTGTATTCTTAGGTCAGGATTTCTCTTTTCAAATGAGTTTGCAGTTTTACAGTTATAGTCATGGATGAGTAGAATCTTCCTTCAGGAACCTTTCCTATTACTTGGTAGGGAACACTTGTTTGCCCTTTAAAGGGATCAATTATAGCTGCTTCTGTACCTAACTTATGTACAACTTAACTCCTTCATGCTTCTTTCCCCATTAAAGGATATTTTCATATCCATATGCTTCATTTATTGCTCTCTCCCACTACAGGCTTGGAAAAGGGCAACAAGCAGCAACCATGACACAGTCTGAATGCTATCTTGATTTGAAACTCCCTTATCCAAAGAAATTACCCCATTACTGTTCAATTCAGCTTCACTAAATTTCTTAAGACAAGTGTTAAAGTTGCCACATTCTTTGCCAGAATAATGTTAATACATAATTCTCTCTAGTCTAGTTATTAACAGATGTAGCATGAATCTTAAAAGTTCTTATTAATAAAATCAAACCTGGAGCCGGATATTGGGGTAAACACTGGAAGGTCAGAGACACAGAATAAGCCACAGCTATCTCACCTTGCCGGATCCTCAGCTGGTCTTGTTTTCTCAGACTGGAAGCCTCTCTATGTCCTCATATCCAAATGACTCTCAGCTGAACTGCTGCTAGAAGCCTGAATGCTTAATCAGCCACATGCTTAACCAGGCCAAATGCTTCTCCAGGGCAAATGCCTCTCCAGGGCAAATGCCTCTCCAGGGCAAATGCCTCTAGTTTCTGGTCCTCACACCTTATATACCTTTCTGCTTTCTACCACCACTCCCTGGGATTGAAGGCTTGCTTTCTGGGATTAAAGGCGTGGGTCACCATGCTTGGGTGTATCCTTGAACACATGGATTTCTGCCTCTGGAATGCTAGGATTAAAGGCGTGTGCCACCACTGCCTATCCTCATATTTAATATTGTGGCTGTTCTGTTTCTGACCCCAGATAAGTTTATTAAGGTACACAATATTTTGGGGAATACAATACCACCACAAACAGAGTCCTTGTTCACGGCTAAAATCCCATTAGCAAGGCCTTCAGTATCCTCATTTCTCACAGCATTCTGATCTTCTAACCTTTGACCAGCATGTCCAGCTCAAAGTTGGAAGGACTTCCACATTCCCTCTGCAACCTGGATCCAAATGCTCAACAATCACCTAATCAGCTATGCCACAGCAATAGCCCTACTCCTTAGTAGGAGTATAGTAACACAAAACTTTGTATTAACTTTTTTTTTCTTGTCCTGTTACCATTACATGAATCAAAGCTACTTCAGGGAGAAAAGGGTTGAATTTGCCTAAGGGCTTGAAGGGATATGATCCATCACTTGGGCACAGCTGTGTGATACAAGGTGAATAGTCATAGGAATGCAGACAAGAAGCACAATAATGGTAGAAAGTGGGGCTACACTATCCAACCCTAGGGCCTATCCTCTGTGAACATCTTCCTGCAATGAGGCTCCACCCCTTAAAGTTTCAACAACCTTTCATTATAGTGCTACTGGATAAGAATAAAGTATTCAATTATATGGGCATAGCCATATAGGGGACACATTATCTTCAAACTACAACATGTGCCCTGTGTCTCGTTCTTTGCATCAGCAGTTAGTGCAATATGGAGTATCTGCATAACCGTGAATTTTACAGGAATGTTGCTTCTTATAATACCTTTAGCCTCATTTTATTCGGTTAAAATAATGACATGGATTTTTTTAATGTTGCAAAATTAGTTCCTTCTGAGTTTTATAAGTAGAATTGCTAAAGTCAAAGTTATATATTAGGAAATTATACATTTGCTCACATAAATATAATATTGAACAGTTTAAAATCATCATTCATCTAAGCCATGACATGAGTAAATTATAAAATTTCTAAAGTGATATAAGTCAACCTTGGCTTTGAATTCCATCTCCAGAATTATCAACTTATCTGCCTTTCATGATTTATTTTTTATCATAAATAAAACTCAGTAGTTTGTATATGGATTGTCATAAAGATGAAGAAGATAGTATATATCAAGATGTAATGTATGGCATATTAATAATTCAATAATAAATGTCCATAATTTTGTTGACAAAATACAAATGTGTAGAAAAACATCAGTAAAGATCAGTATTACTTAGTAAATATTATGTAATGATGCTGAAATCAGTTTTAAAATTTAAATATTAATGACTTAATTCATTAGAGTAGGTATAATTATATTATCTGAAATTTTTACCCAGTATTCTTGTGTCAAACCAAGGTAGTAGAGATAATTTGTCTCACATAATATCAAAGGAAAGAACATTATTAAATACATGTTGGAAAAGTAAGAAATATTTCTGAGAAAGACACAGTATCCCTTAGACATTATAGTTTGAAACAAACCGTAAGCTAATCATAAAACATGCTTCAGTTCCAGCCTCAAAAGTTTATTTAATGTTTACTTCAGCACAGCTGTACAAAGCAGTGGCACCTTTCACAGATCTGAAGCTCTGGCACCTCAGTGAGTTACTGTAAATTCCCACTTAGTTTTATAAACTTTACATGTACAACACCAGACTCTATTAACAGAATTGCATGAGCTTCCAATAAAATTAGTCACTCCTTGTCTTTTCATTAAAGTTTAGTCTCTTTTGCTTGTTAAATATACATCTCTTCTTATATCCAACTTGTCCATATTTTCTATTACCATCCACAGCATCCAACAAATTACCCACACGTAACAGATATAAATGAAATGAATATCTATTAAACACAATCCTCGACTAATTATCTCTACTCTTCTGCTCCTTCCTAATAATACTTTTTGATTAGCCTCACAAGAATAGAATGTTCCAAACAATATGATGTGCTAATGTAAAAATTATTAACTTCGTTCAATATCTCCCTATTCATGGTATAAATATTAGAACATAGGCAGAAATTAAGAAGTATTATACCTTGGTAGATTCAGTGGGAATGGGGGGTGGGCTGGGGGGAAGGTGGGCGGCAGCGGGAGGGGGAGAACAAGGGAATCCATGGCTGATATGTAAAATTAAATTAAATTATAAAATAAAATTTAAAAATTTTTCTACAAGCCAGTTTTTTGATGTAATGCTGATTGTCACTGGCCTGCTTGTACTTTAGTCTGGGTCAGATGCCAACTTGGCCCTAAGGATATAGCCATATTCACTTGGCAGTGAGAAGGCAATAACTATTTAGGATTTGCTTTTCTAGTAAATGGTTCATAATATTGTATTTTCCCACATAGAGGAGCAGAGTGGGAGATAACTATTATGATTACCTTCTTTTAATGTACTTACAATATTATATAAACAACAGTAGGAATTCCCAAATTTTTAAATGTCTGTTCAAGTTACACCTACTGGTTAGCTACTTTTAAAGTATTAAGTTCTATGTATCAATTCTGAACATCTTAAGAAGAAAAACTGAGTTTTGGTATCATACAAAATGTAAAATGGAAACATCTTAGTTGCCTACACATTAAGCAACTGAGTTTTTGAGAAAAATAAATAATGCAATTATAAAATCAACATGCCAATTAGTAGAGCTCAAAATTGGAGTTTGAATTAATTATCCTGAATGTGGTACCCGGACTCAGGGAGACAAGCTTTGAATGCTCACTTTTATATCAGAATGGAAGCTTTGAATCTTTGGACATGTGTGTGTTAATTGAGACATACAACATTTGGGAGGACATGGATTGCTCCAAGGCAGTGAACTGATGTCATCAGTCTTCATGCATCTAGGAGTCCCAGGTCCTGCAAGGTGGGGAATTCTTCGGCCAGCTTTTGGCATCTTGGAACAGTTTGATATAAAGTGCTTCAGCTTACATAATTTTGTTTTTCTTTATGTTCACGGTATGTAGATGGATCTCTTTCTTTTCCTCGCCTGGCTTTTAGTCCTTCATTTTTCCAGTTTTGTGTGATATTTTATGAGTAATGGATTATTTTAGGGAAAAAAAAAGGGAAGGAAAAGCAGTAGGGATGGATAATTTACTTCTTTTCTTACATTCAATATAGAGACTGAATTTTACTTTTAGGCTGCAATTTCCCCAAAAGGAATGTGTCTCATCACTGGTATAGTACACAGAATTCATTGGAAATTTTCCTATTATCCACATGTGTCTGAAAGCCCATGGAGAAAGAAGATTTGATAAACATTTTACAGACAGAAGAATTTCAGTTTTCTTTGAAGCCTTGACTATCTTCTGATGTAGAAAAACAATGCCATTTGGAAAACTGATAATTTGGTTCTTTCTGTTCTAGTTTATTGAAAAAGGAATTTAATAGAATTCATTTCTTTGACATGTGATTACAAACCCTTTGCAATCCCAGTCCTTGTGTCATTGGACTTCATGTTGTAATGCAGATTCTAAATGTCTAGAATGCAACTTCCTGAACTGCTAGAGGTTTCTTTATCTTTATTGTTTTATTCATAAAATAAAATAAAAACTATAAGAAAATAAATCCTCAAAATCAGAGAAAGTAAAACAAAAGAAAAAAGGTGTTTTTAAAAAAAATACTTTCTTTAAAAGAGACCATTGGTAGTATTCTCATACATCAAAGAATAAGAAAGAATCCATAACAATTCAAATATAATATAATTGTCTCTATTAATTGAGAATAGCGTGGCATAAATACCAAAGTGAAGTGTCATGGTGGTATATGACAGAGGCCAACTCTGAAATTTTAGAAGCCTCTGAACATTTTAAACTAATTCCAAAACAAATAAACAAACAAACAAAAAAAAACAGTAAGTAATCTTGATGAGCGACTTCAAATATGGAATTGCATACTGAAAAGCAGGAAACAGGGAAAACAACATAGAAACATTAGGTTAAATCAACATGAACAAGGTGTGGCCTGTGGCAGATTAAATTCATATTTTATCATTAGAAATTAGTGGAGCTCAAGAATACCAATGTGTCTGAATTGATTATGGAAGCTTTTATATGTTGTTTCCAGGAAGGGTGAGGATTTAGATGGGAGGGAAGTTCGGGGGATCTTAGAGGAGACAGGGAAGGTAAAACCATAATCGGAATGTATTATATGGAATAATCTGTTTTCAAAGGAGGAAAAATCAGAAGAAAATGTAGTTGTAGCAAAACTTACTTCTGTAAAGCTGAGTAATTCTGAATCAATTCAGAGAGAACAATTTATCTTGAAAGTCAAAGAGGAATGAATACAGAGAGCAAAGGTCTTTAAGGCACTGTGTGTGGAGGCACTGTCCTCATGCAGGTTGTCAAAACAGAAGTGTGAGTACAGCCAAGAACCAAAAACATATTCAATGACACTAGGGGAAGAGAGGACCTGTCCAAGCAGAACTGGAGTAATAAACTTCCTCTATTTTTTGCTGAATGAAAAATAAAACATATATATCATACTGTTAGACCTGTAATTCTCTGGCCATGCTTATGTAATTTTTCTGCACAGGAATTTTTGTGGAAATTGATTGAAAAGAATTATCATACAGTTCTATGTTTCCTCTTATATTTCCATTTTTGTTTGAAAAAAAATGCTTGGATTTGATTGATTAAAACAAGTTTACTTTCCACCTTAAAAGTAAAGGGCAATTTTAATACATATACATTTGATTTTATTGATTCTATTCTTTAGTTTGTTAAAATACCTACCAAGATAAAGCCTGGAATCAAATCAACTCCTTTGTATTCCAAAGCATTACCCCTAGCACTAACTAGTGAAGATGCAGCTAACCAGTAAGGATGCTGACTACTTAACCAGAGAGTATCCTGGCTAGATGAAAGTGAAGCAAGTCCCTTACAGCTTTTCCATTTACTATTTTAAAATAAGCAAACAAAAACACACAGAAACGCTGATATAAACTGGACTAATAGATTCTGGGGGAACTAATTAAAACCTAAGCAAAAGGAAACATTGCCCTTGGTCTATATTTTCTAATTCAATTCAAATAAGCAGTGTATGAGTGCTTACTACTATATATTAAGCCTTGTATAAAGTTATTGGAAAAAATAAAAAGGTATTATGAGGAAGAAAATTTGCTGTAATAGCACAGAACACAGATTATACCAGTAGAAATCTACAGGACATTTGTTGATGATATGTTTATTTTACTTTATGTGTATGAGTGTTTTACTTGCATTTATACATATGCACTCCATGCATGCCTAGTTCCCATGAAAGGCAGATGACAACACCAGACCCTTGTTGTTAACTGCTATGTGGATGCTGGGAATGGGACTTGGGTAATCTGCAAGCATGAGAGATGCTCATGACTTTCAATCCATCTCTTCAGCCCCAAGACCCTTTGTATTATAAAATAAGGTCAATGATAAGATCCTAAGGTCATAGAAAAAGTCATAGAAATAGAATGGGAACTCAAGATATGCAGCAGGCCCTGCATGTCCTAGACACTCTGACCATTTCCCCTTCTCCACAGCAATTCTAATCACTCAGTACAGAGATAATATTCATAAAATAATAGCTATTTCAGATTTTTTAATTTGGGAAATATTATTCTAGGTTAAAAAAACTTTAATTTGTAGATTTTTCAAAATCTACAAACTATTTTATATTTCCAAAGTGTAAGAATAAATTCATCCCACAGGTATATTATAAAAAATTACTACTGGGTTGCCTCTGCCAGCCTTGATATGAAGTTTTTGCCTAGTAATTTTTTATCTTGTTTTGAGGCATTTAGTGGATATCCCTGGGAGTCCTGCTCTTTTCTGAAGGGAAATAGAGGGGGATGAGGGAGGTGAAGGGAAGCTGGAAGTAATGCAGGGAGGAGAAACTGGTCAGGATATAGCGAAAACCAAAAAAAATAAAAATAAAAAAGTACATTTCCATGGGGGAAAAAGAATACTTCCTGCC
The DNA here is from genome assembly GCA_902168425.1 of Peromyscus attwateri. Classification (NCBI taxonomy): domain Eukaryota; kingdom Metazoa; phylum Chordata; class Mammalia; order Rodentia; family Cricetidae; genus Peromyscus; species Peromyscus attwateri. The sequence continues at coordinate 7,629 of CABHPP010000257.1, read as the reverse complement.
TTGCATAGGATATAACCTTGCACCAAGGTAATATGGCTCACAACCACATGTAATTTCAGCTTCAGAAGAAACATTACATTTTTCTATCCTCTGTAGTCATCAGTATACACACCACCACACACAAATTTATGCATAGACACACACACACACACACACACACACACACACACACAC
>CABHPP010000256.1:0-40127 GCA_902168425.1 Peromyscus attwateri | reverse complement strand
AGTTCCAACCCCCATTGAGGCTTCAGTAACTGTCACACCTACAAGGCAGGGTCAAGGGAGGACCCTGGAGACCTGAGATCTGGATGAGCCATCTCTCTCTGTTCCTAGACCCTGGACGGTGGAGGTTGACTGAGCAGAGCTCCAGAGAACACCGCTGGACTGCGATACACCTTCCCCAGACCCTGTGACCTACCTATCCCTTCATTTGTAAGTTACGCCACTAATAAACTTTCCTTTTAACTACGTGGAGTGGCCTTAATAATTTCACCAATACCCCCTTTTTTAATTTCTATAGCTCTGTAGTAGAGCATAGGGATGAAATCAGATATGGTGATAACTCCAGAAGTTCTTATTAAACAGGATTGTTTTAGCTATCCTGTTTTTTTTCCATATGAAGTTGAGTATTGTTTTTTCAAGGTCCGAAAAGAATTGTGTTGGATTTTTTATGGGAATTATATTGAATGTGTAGATTGCTTTTGGTAAGATGGCATTGTTTTCACTGTTAATGCTACCATTCCATGAGCATGGGAGATCTTTCCATCTTCTGATAGCTTCTCCAATTCCTTTCTTCAAAGACTTGAAGTTCTTGTCATATAGGTCTTTCATACACTTGGTTAGAGTTATGTCAAGATATTTTATATCATTTGTGGCTATTGTGAAGTGTGTTTTTTCCTGATATCTTTCTCTACCCCTTTCTTGTTTGTATGTTGGAAGGCTACTGATTTTTTAGTTAATTTTGTGTCCATTCATTTTGCTGAAGGTGTTTATTAGCTGTAGGATTTCCCTGGTAGAAATTTTGGGGTCACTTGTGTATTCTATCATATCATTTACAAATAATGATACTTTGACATCTTCCTTTCCGATTTTTATCCCTTCATCTCCTTAAGTTGTCTTATTACTGTAGCTAAAACTTCAAGTACTATATTAATAGATATGGAGAGAGTGGACAGCCTTGTCTTGTCCAAGATTTTAGTGGAATTGCTTTGAGTTTCTCTCCATTTAAGTTGATGATGACTATTGGTTTGCTCTATGTCATCTTTATTATGTTTAGGTATGTCCCTTGTATCTCTGATGACTCTAAGACTTTTATCATGAAGGGGTGTTAGATTTTGTCAAACGTTTTTTCTGCATCTAATGAGATTTTCATGTGTTTTTTTTCTTTCAGTGTGTTTATATGCTGGATTACATTGACAGATTATCATATGTTAGATCATCCCTGCATCTCTGGGATGAAGCCCTCTTGGATAATCATAGTGAATGATCTTTTTTTTAATTAAGAGAATTTTTACTCATTTTACATACGAATCACAGATCCTCATCTTCCCTCCTCCTGCCCCTACAGCCTTCCATCCCCAACCCACCCTGGTTTCCCTCCTACAAGAAGGTAAAGCCTCCTATGGGGTATCAGCAGAGCCTGGTACATTCAGCTGAGGCATGCCCAAGCCCCTTCCACTGCATCAAGGCTGTGTGAGGTGTACCACCATAGGTAGTGGGCTCCAAAAAGCCAGCTCATGCACCAGGGATGGCTCCTGATACTATTGACAGGGGGCCCCTTAAGCAGATAAAGCTACACAACTACCTCACTTTTGCAGAGGGCCTAGTCCAGTCCTGTGGAGGTTCCACCAGTGTTGATCTAAATTTTTTGAGTTCCCACTAGTTTGGTTGTCTCTGTAGGTTTCCCCATCATGATCTTGATGCTCCTTGCTCATAGAATCCCTCTTCTCTCTCTTCAACTGGACTCTTGGAGCTCAGTCTGGTGTTTGGTTGTGGAGCTCTGCATCTGTTTCCATCAGTAACTGGATGAAGACTCTATGATGACAGTTAGGGTATTTACCAATCTGATTACTGGGGTAAGCCAGTTCAGGCACACTCTCCACTATTGCTGGTAGTCTGAGCTGGGATCATCCTTGGGGATTCCTGGGAACTTCCCTAGCACCTGGTTTCTCCCTATCCCCATGATATCTCCCTCTATCAAGGCATCTCTTTCCTTGCTCTCCCACTCCATCCCTGGGTGAACGATCTTTTTGATGTGTTCTTGGATTCAGTTTGTGAGTATTTTATTGTGTATTTTTGCATCTATGTTCATGAGGGAATTTGGTCTGTAATTTTTTTCTTTCTTGAGTCTTTGTATGGTTTGGGTATTAGCATGACTGTCACCTCCTAAGATGAATTTGACAATGTTCCCATTTTGTGGAGTAATTTAAAGAATATTGGTATTAGTTCTTCTTTGAAAGTCTGGTAGACTTTTGCACTAAAACTATCTGGCCCTGGGCTTTTTGTTGTTGTTGGGAGACTTATAATAACAGCTTCTATTTCTTTGGGGGTTATAAGTCTATTTAAATGGTTTATTTGATCTTGTTTTAACTTTGGTAAGTGGTATCCATCAAGAACATTGTCCATTTCTTTTTAGATTTTTCAATTTTGTGGAGTACAGTTTTTTTTAAGCATGACCTAATGATTTTTTGGATTTTAGTGTCTGGTGTTATGTCTCCCTTTTCTTTTCTTATTTTGGTAATTTGGATATTCTATCCCTGCCTTTTAGTTAGCTTGGATAATGGTTTGTCTACCTTGTTGATTTTCTCTTTGTTTCATTGATTCTTTGTGTTGTTCTCTTTGTTTCTATTTTATTGTTTTCAGCCTTGAGTTTGATTATTTCCTGCTGTCTACTTCTCTTGGGTGTATTTGCTTATTTTTGTTATAGAGCTTTCAGGTGCTGTTATGAGATCTGATTTCTTTATGAAGGCACTTGGTATTATGAACTTTCCTCTTATCATTGCTTTCATAAATTTGGGTATGTTTTGAATTAATTTTCATTGAATTCCAAGAAGTCTTTAATTTCTTTCTTATTTCTTCCTTGACCCAGTAGTAATTCAGTAGAGAGTTGTTCAGTTTCCATGAGTTTGTACATTTTTTTGTCATTTCTGATGTTGTTGAAATCCAACTTTAATCCATGGTGGTCTGATAAGATACAGGGGTTCATTTAAATTTTCTTGTATGTGTTGGAACTTGCTTTGTGATCGAGTATGTGGTCAATTTTGGAGAAGGTACCGCGAAGTGCTGAGAACAAGGTATACTCTTTTGTGTTTGGGTGAAATGTTCTGTAGATATCTGTTAGATCTATTTGAGTCATAACATCTGTTAGTTCCATCACATCTCTATTTCATTTCTGTCTGGACAACCTGTCCCTTGGTGAGTATGGGGTGTTGAAGTCTCTCATTACTAATGTGGGGGCTTCAAAATGTGATTTAAGATTTAGTAATGTTGCTTTTACAAATGTAGGTGTCCTTGCATTTGCAGCTTAGATGCCCTGGTGTATTTGTCATCTAATGTGTATGAAATGTCCCTTTCCATATCAGTTGATTAATTTTATTTTGAAGTTAGATATTTTGTTATATTATGGTAGCTATCTAATATCTAACAATTAAATACTAGCTTGCTTTTTAGGTCCATTTGATTGGAAAATCTTTATCCAATCCTTTACTCTGAGGTAATGTCTTTCTTTGATGTTAAGGTGTATTTCTTATATGTAGCAGAATGATGGATTTTGTTTTTGTATCCGTTCTGTTAGTTTCTTTTTATTGGGGAATTGAGTCCATTGATATTAAGAGATATTAATGACCACAGATTGTTAATTCCTATTATTTTGTTGTTGTTTGGTGGTGGTTGTGTGGGTGGGTGGTTGTTTCCCTTCTCTGGATTTTGGTGGTGTGAGATTATCTACTGCCTGTGTTTTTGTGGGTATAGTTAACTTTCTTAGGTTAGCGTTTCCTTCTAGTACCTTCTGAAAAGCTGGATTTGTGGATATATATTGTTTGAATTTGACTTTGTCATGAAATAGCTTGTTTTCTCCATGTATGATGAATGATGAAACTTTTGCTGGTTATATTAGTTTGGGCTTGATATAGATATATAGGATATAGATATGATAGGATAAAAGGGTAGATTGTTGAACCTACTTTTAAAGAGCAACAACTTGTTTGAAAAGTTTTACATTGCTATGGATTTTAGTTTATTGATACAAATTTAAAGTTAACTTTGTTATACTGTGTGTATATTTCTACTCTTGTTTAAGGTATTATGTTTGTGCAGCTCATTTGAAATTGTAATGGATAATTAAGAAATAGATTAATAATTAGTCATCTATGATAATCACTTGTAGTCATGTTAGTTAAGTTTTCTAGATATACATAGATATATTTCAGTTAGGTAGTAATGGTAATCTTCAAACACTTCAAAGACCTACAGAATTTGGCGTTTAAAATGTTTTAAGAACTTAGAATTTTCTTGACAATGAGACACGTCTGTTCCTGGCAGCACAGATTTACTTCAAAGAGAAAGATGGGCATCAAAGACACTCCATATGGAGTTTATCTTCTTCTTGGCAAAAATAGCCATTTGGGTAAGAAACTGTTCTTGCCTGGAGTGCTTGACAAAATGTCATATAAATTGGACATGCAGGACCCATAGGAAGGTGACTACTGAACTTTGCAAGTCAAAATGGTCCTTCAGGTTCCTGCTTTGCAGAGAAAATTGCCAGATATTCTACAGGACACAGAGAAAAGTGACTGAGAGACTCTAGGCCTATGGAATGAAGATGGATGGATGCCCCAACATTGCAGAGGAACTTTGAATGACTGTCCTGGCAGGCAGCTGTCTCTGTCATTCTAGATTTTTGGAAGTTGCTTACAATGTTCTTCCTGTTTATTTAGGTAATATTATATCCTTCTGAGGTCTTTGATGTACTTGAAGACTAGATAGTTATAATTTTCCTTGGTTATGATAAAAGATAAATTAGATATAAAACTTTAGACTCACAAATATAGGATAGATAGAATATTTTCTTTAATTTTGCCAAATACAAATAGACTAGATATTGTAACTGTAATTCTTGCTTGATAACTGTTTGTTATATGTAATTTTACTATATTAAAGTTAAAACCTTCCTTTTAACTAAACTGAAAAGGGGAAATGCTGTGGGGTAATGCTTTTGTACACTGGTTTAATAAAATGCTGATTGGCCTGTAGCCAGACAGGAAGTATAGACAGGATAAGCAGAGACGAGAATTCTGAGAAGAGGAAGGCTGAGTCAAGAGACACCAGTCTGCCGTCCAGGGAGCAGAATATAATGGCACACAGGTAAAGTCATGGAACACGTGACAACATATAGATTAACAGAAATGGGCTGAGTTTAAGTGAAAGAGCTAGAGAGCTAGTCAGTAGTTAGCCTGAGCTAATGTCCAAGCAGTTTTAATTAATATAAGCCTCTGTGTGTTTACTTGGGTCCAAGTGGCTATAGGACTGATGGGTGAGAGAGATTTGTCCTGACCATGGGCCAGGTGGGACACAGGAAAACTTCAGCTACATGGGCTGGCATCCATGTTCCCTGAGAGTCTGCAAGACATCTATCCAGGCCCTTCTTGCTTTTAAAGTCTGCATTGAGAAGTTGGGTGTAATTCTAATAGGTCTGACTTTATATGTTACTTGGACTTTTACCCATGCAGCTTTTAATATTCTTTGTTTGTTCTATATGTTTAGTGTTTTGATTGTTATGTGGACTTTCTTTTCTTACCCAGTCTATTTGGTGTTCTGTAAGCTTCCTATATCTTTGTAGGCATGTTCTTCATTAGGTTAGGGAAATTTTCTTCTATGATTTTGTTAAATGTATTTTCTGTTTTTTTGAGCTGGAACTCTTTTCCTTCCTCTATTCCTATTAGCTTTGGTCTTTTCATGCTGTACAATATTTCTTGGATGTTTTACATTAGGAGTTTTTTAAATTTAATATTTTCTTTGAAAGATGAATCTATTTCTTCTAATATATCTTATGCCTGAGAATCTCTCTTCCATCTCTTGTATTCTGTCGGTGATGCTTGTGTGTGTGGTTCCTGTTTGCTTACCCAGATTTTCAATTTCCTGAATTCCCTCAGTTTATGTTTTCTTTATTGCATCTATTTCCATTTTCATATCTTTAATAGTTTTTATTGGTGAAATTATTAAGGCCATTCCACGTAGTTAAAAGGAGGATTTATTTAGTGGGTAACTTACAAACGAAGGTATAGGTAGGTCGCAGGGTCTGGGGAAGGTGTATCGCAGTCCAGCGGTGTTCTCTGGAGCTCTGCTCGGTCCACCTCCAACATCTTGGAGATGGTGGAACAGAGAGAGCGCTCGCCCATCCAGATCTCAGGTCTCCAGGGTCCTTCCTTGGCCCCGCCTTGTAGGCGTGACAGTTGCCAAAGTCTCAATGGGGGTTGGAACTTCCAGATCAAAGCTGGAATGGCAAACCACTACATCTCCTCCTTTTCACCTGTTTATTTTTTTCTTGTTTTTCTTGGCATTTTTTAAGGGTATTTATTGATTTCTTCCAGTGTTTGTCTTTTCCTAGATTTCTTTAAAGGGGTTTTAATTTCCTCTTTAAGAACCTCTATCATCTTTATAAATTTTTTTAAGTTCATTTTCTTGTACTTTAGTTGCATTGGAATATTCAGGTCTTGTTATTATAGGATAGCTGGGCTCTGGTGGTGCCATATTACCCTGGATATTGCTGATTATAATTTTACATTGGCATTTAGGCATTTGAGTTTGTATTGATTAAGTCTGGGTCCTGATTTCTGAGTTTGTCTTTGGTGGGTGGGTACTTTGTTTCTTGGTTTCTGTTTCCTCTTTGGTTTTCTGGTCTTTATTGTCTGGATTTCTGGTGGCTGATCTAGTAGGAAGTCTGTCCAAGTTGGGAACTAGCCTTCTGGAGGTTAGCTTGGCCTTTTGTGCAGCAGGGGTTGTCTGTTCTTCTGATAGGTATGGCCTGTACCTCTTCTTCTGACTGGTATGTCCTGTACCTGAGTGATGGAAGTCCTCTCTGATTTGGGGTAGGGCCCCAGCACCAGGGTGGGGGATGAGCTGGGATGGTGTGAGCTGTGGGAAAGGTCAGTGGGAACACAAGATGAGAGTTATAACACGAATGTCTAATAGGCCTTTTAATAAAAATCTGGAGCCAGATATTGGGGTAAATTCTGAAAGATCAGAGAGACAAAGGAATAAGACACATCTTACCTCTTGGACTCCTCAGCCTGAAAAGCCCCTGTTTCTGTCTTCTTATGCCTTATATACATCTCTCTGTCCTGCTGTCACCTCCTGTCTCAACTTTCCTAATGCTGGGATTAAAGGTGTGTGACTTTCAAATACTGGGATTAAAGGTGTGTGCCACCACTGTCTGGCTCGGTTTCTCTCCTAGACTGAATCAATCTCATTCCAGGGTGGTTTTGAACTCACATAGAGCCACACAGATCTCTGCTTCCTGAGTGCTAGGATTAAAGGTGTCTGCCACCAGTGCCTGGCATCAATGTTTACTCTAGTGACTTGTTCTGTTCTCTGATCTTCAGGCAAATTTTATTAGGGCACATAATATATCACCACAAAGAGCAGGGCAGTTCAGCTGTCAGGTGGGTCAGTCACCTGTTCTTCTGACTGGTGTGTACACTTTTTTTTTTTTTTTTTTTTTTTTAGTTTTCCGAGACAGGGTTTCTCTGTGTAGCTTTGTACCTTTCCTGGATCTTGCTCTGTAGACCAGGCTGGCCTCAAACTCACAAAGATCCACCTGCCTCTGCCTCCTGAGTGCTGGGATTAAAGGCATGTGCCACCACTGCCCGGCGAGTACACACATTTTTATAACATCATTTTCATGGCAGATAGAGAAAATAATTGTCAGTCATCTTAAGACTACACTCACTTTATAGAAGAATGAAATATATAAAGCTAATGGTTTACAAGATAGGATGATGGTCTATGGGGCTCTGTCTCTACTCTGTTTGTCTTGTTCTGTGTGATCAGGGGTGAAGCTGAATGCTCCCTGGTCTGTTAGGAGAGGAACCTCTGTATGGAGTTTCCAGAAAGATATATGAAGAGGTGTAGGGTGAAAACTCAGGAGCCAGTGTGGGAAGTATATTCATATTAGCATGCTAGAAAGCCAGCTCTTATCAACTCAAGAGAACCTTTGTTAAATTTTCAAGAATTATATGAATTATCAAACAGACATTATTAAAAATCAAATCATGTAAGCATATTATTAAATAAGTGATATTAAAAGAAAATGAAAAACATACTCAAAATGCATGACTGTTATTTAAATACATATTACTGTGACCTATAGTAATGTGGTGCTTCTACTCTTGTGTCATTGTGGAAGGAAAATTATACTGCAGAGTGTTGCTGTGCACTGCGTCAGCTTGCCTACAGTGACAAATCTTGGTTGCTCAAAACTGACCATGGTGGTAGTTGTTGCTCAAATCTTAAATCTATTTTATAATAAAAAAAAACCCAGTACCAGATATTGTGGTAAATGCTGAAAGATCAGAGGGAGAAAGGAACAAGCCATTGCCACATCTCGCCTCATCAATTCCGTGAATCCTCTGACTAAAATCCTCTGAGTCCTCACCTGAAAGGCTCCAGTCAAAAAAGCCTCTATCTGAAAGGGATGCTTTTGCCAAAAAAAAGCTTTTAGTTACTGTCTCATCATGCCTTGTATACCTTTCTCTGCCCAGCCAGCACTTCCTGGAATTAAAGGCATGTGTGCTTCCCTGTGCTGGCATTAAAGGTGTGTGCCACCACTGCCTGGCTCTGTTTTCTCTCCTAGACTGAGTCAATCTCATGTAGTCCAAAGTGGCTTTGAACTCACAGAGATCTAGATGGATCTCTGCCTCCCGATTGCTAGGATTAAAGGTGTGTGTGCTACCACTGCCTGGCTTCTATGTTTAATCTAGTAACTTGATCTGTTCTCTGATCTTCAGGCAAATTTTATTAGGGTACATAATATATCACCACATTGCCCCCTTTTTTGTCTAAAATAGTAAAAGAAGGTTGTAACTAATATAAGAAAAACTATATACAATAAGTACAATAAGTATATATAATAAATACAGTCAATAATTACATTAACAATGTCCAGTCCTAAACATTTGACAAATTCAGAGAAAATACTCCATTATTGATCCTATTTTGGTGAGTCCAAAATGTTGTACCTAATTTATTTTCTATCCTAACTTGTATTACCAACCCCAAACTATCTTTTGATGTCTTTCAATCTTACATACTTTACACCTCTTTAGTGAGTTTCTTTTCTGAATTTATTAACAAGGAAAACTGTAACTGTCTAGTCTTCAACTCCCTCAGAGACCCAAGAAGGAAATAATATTTCCTGAGAAAGCAGGAAGTTCAAATGGGCAACTTCCAAAAAATGTGAGAAGTGACAAAAACAGCTGGCTGCCTGGACAGCCACCCAAGGTTCCTCTGCAATGCTAGGACATCCATCTTTGGCCTATAAGCTTAGCATATCTGACAGACTTTTCTGTGAAGCAGGATTTTCTGAAAGGGCCTTCCTACCTTGCTTTGGCAAGGTTTGGCAGTCTTTCCTTTTGTGTCTTGCTTGTCCCTTTGGACAGCATACTGTCAGTAATCATGGCAAGGGAACTTTCTTGAAAAGTGGCTAACTTTTGCCACTAAGAAAGTAAACTCCATATGGAGTTTCTTCAATGCCCATCATCTTCTCTGAAGTAGATTGGTGCTGCCAGGAGCAGATGTGTCTCATGAGGGAGACCAACTCCCACTTTTCCCCCAGGGTACTTTTGAGGAGAAAGGGATAAGAGATTTAGATAGAAATATAGAGGGAAGAGAGACAGATAGAAACACAGGATAGACTTGGGAGGGCCTGGATCCTTATTCACTGGCCCTTTCTAGTTTGGTGGAGCAAAGACTTCTCCCTAGCACAATCAACTGCAAACCCTTCCAATCACCTATTAACCATGCACATGGTCAAGAAATCCTCTAATACAGCTCTGCTGGGTAAAGCAAGCTCAGATCTCACTAGGAATCTTTGTGAGCCTCCATAGTCTCATAGTCACAAAGAAAATAAGAATCTATGTTATTAATACATCTTAAATATCATATTCTGTAGATCTCTGAAGTGCTTGAAGATGACCTGTCTATCTAAAATATATCTGTTTGACCTTGAAAACATACCTAATATGACTACAAGTTCAATTGTAGTAACTACTGACTTTCCATTTATTTATATCCTAATTAGTTGGTAATAATAACTTTCAGGGACTAGCAATTTGCATTACATTGTTAAATGAATTATATAGGTAAACTACCTTGCATAAGATTAGAGGTATGTGTACAGTATATTCTAATAAAATTAATCTCAATTTTGTATCAATGTACAAAATTTGTATATAATATACAAAAATCCAATCCAATGTAAAATATTTAAAACTGGTAGTTGCTTTTTAAAAGTAGATTCAATAATCTACCTTTTTATCTTATTATATCCATATCCTCCTTTTTTCAGACTAGATTCAATAATCTTCCCTTTTATTTTCTCATTTCTGTATTTTTTTCAGATTCAATAATCTACCTCTTATCTGCATCCTCTTCTTTTCTTTTCCTTTTTTTCAAACAATAACTCTGATTCTAATCTCCTTTGGTTAGCTTTTTTTCTGACCATTATCAATTAACAACTTGTAACCTAAACAATGACAATTATCTATAGCCCATTGAAAGGCCAAGAGCCACCCAACCCACCTCTTGGGAATATGGGTTTTATGTTCTTAAAATTACTTCCTGCTGTCTGGGGGTAAAGGCATCTTTAGGGGATCCTGAAAAGAAAAAAATTGGGTTAATTGTCAAGTCCTGAGAGAAGTAGCTGTATCATTCCTTGTTCAGTCTCTGCATAATGCAAAAGTATAGTGCTTGTCTCAAGTTGTGGCTAGAGTAGTCTGTGAGGCTGTATCATCTCAGCTAGCCATCTTGGTGTTGTCCTGAGCAGTTTTTAGTCCAAAGCTGATCTTTGCGTGGTGTTATCATAGTCCTGATGGAATCGTCATTGTGGGGTCCCATCATCCTTTTGGAGACTTCAAAGTTGCTATTAGGCATGGTCATGGTTCACTGCAGAAAATCTTTTTTGTGAGACATTTTTTTTTTCTGGATGATTTGTCCTTTTTCTTCAGATGTCTCATTTGTCCAGTGATCTTCAGATTCCTTAGCTTTCATTCCCCTGAAAGACAAAAACAAAACCCTTCCCCAATCCTAACTTTGGGGAGTTTCTAAATCTAATCAGTATCAATTTTGATTTATGGTTTTCTCTGATATTTTGTTCTCTCTTCTATAGCCATTCTATAATATATAGTTACATGTTTTTTTTACAATAGGCATTAGGTTCTTTAATTGCTCTGGGAAGGAGTTTCTTCCATGGTGACAGGAAAGGACTGAACTGAATTTGACATGGGGGCCTGAGAGAGGCCCCTCAGGGAGTTTCCTAATGACAAAGGCAAAGGATTACCTTGTCTGTTCCTAGGAATGTCCTGTTTAGAGTCCCCTTTTAGGTGACTTTGTTTATGGCAGTTGAAACATTTGATATTACTATTTTCCTTCAAACCTCTGGAAATCACCTCTCCTATCCAAGCATCATCATGGTCATGAGATTCAATATTAATTATATCTTGGATCCATTCCTCAAAGGGTGCTGATCTTGCCTTTAATGGCCTAATTATCCTTTTGCATTGTTCATAACATTTTCAAATGCCAGAGATTCAATTATTATTTGTCTAGCTTCTAAATTTTGTATCATTCTATTTACTGCTGAAATCAGTCTTTGTAAGAAACAGTTAAAGTTTCTTTAGTGCCCTGTATAACTTTAGTAAATGACTCAATTTTCTTTCCTACTTCTTCAATTCTATCCCAAGCCTTCAAGGCTGCCATTCAGCATAAAGATAAATTGTGGTCATTATATAAAGACTGTCTTTGTATATCAGCATAATCACCCACTCCAAGAAGTTGATCTTGGAAATTTCCATACCTCTAGCCCTACTTCATCATTCAATGGTCTTAGCTTTATCCTTCTGCCAGGTCCTCCATTGTAACTGTGGACCAGCCTCTAAGACTGCTATAACCAAATCTCTCCAGTCTTGAGGGATACTCTATTACAAGTTGACCACAAGTTTAACATCTGCTTCATGAAAGATGAGTGGATGCCATATGAGAGTATTGCGTCTTTGAATCGCCTCATATCTAACATTTGCACAGCAGTCCAATCAGCTCATACTCAATCTTGGAGATATCTATAATTTGTCAGTTCCTGTAAGGTTACTGGACAAATTAAGGTTTGCTGTTTGAAACCCTTAGACTGTTTCTCTGTAACCATATAATGCAATGTTGAGATTGGTTCTCCTTTAAATTCCTCTGTCTGGGTCTGAATATCTCTATGATCTGTTTTAACATTTTTTTCTAAAACTTTTATCTTGGCACTCATATTAACCTACTTTTTAAATGATAAAACAAAAATGATCAAACAAATAATATTTATAATTGACATTACATAAATCCCATCAACATTAATTATCCTCTCATTTAATTGTTCCGTTATCAGAACACCAATTGTATTATCAAACAGAGACCAAACACTCTCCATTGTAAAAATGTTTCCCTTTTTTAATGTGGGAAAAAGCTTTCTTTTAACTGATTTCTCCCCTTAAGAAATCCCAATTGACTCACCAAATCTGCTGACAATGGCGATTCAGATGATGGTGTGGCAGCAGCTCAAGGAGGGGGCCCAAAGAAAGCCAAAATCCACCAGGAGAGGAAAGAAGCAAAATATCCAGTCATCTTCACAGGGAAAAATGTGCGAAAGTGGCTAAATCGTGTGGATTTGGAGCCCAAAAGCCTATGTAGTTTGGTGCAGAGAGGCTGCAACAAAAACTTATCCAGTGTAGTTTGGTGCAGAGAGGCTGCAACAAAAACTTATCCAGTGTAATTTGGTGCAGAGAGACTGCAACAAAAACTTATCCAGTGGGTTAGGGTGTCTGGCCTGGGTGGGTTGGAGATTCCAGCTATGTGTAACTCAGTCCTCAGCCAGGGAATGCAAGGCCACAGGCAAGCAGCCTTTTTGTAAGTTCATGTCCCACAAGTTGGATGCCAGATGTAACATGAATTCCTAAATAGTCTTAATAAAAAACCCAGAGCCAGATATTGTGGTAAATGCTGAAAGATCAGAGAGACAAAGGAACAAGCCATTGCCATGTCTTACCTTACTAATTCCACAAACCATTTGACTGAAATCCTCTGAGTCCTCACCTGAAAGGCTCTAGCCGAAAAAGCCTCTAACTGAAAGGAATGCTTCTACTAAAAAGCATTTCTGTCTCCTCACGCCTTATATACCTTTCTCTGCCCAGCCCTCACTTTCTGCGATTAAAGGCATGTGTGCTTCCCAGTTCTGGAATTAAAGGTGTTTGTGCTTCCCAGTACTGGGATTAAAGGTGTGTGCCACCACTGCCTGGCTCTGTTTTTTCTCCTAGACTGAGTCAATCTCATGTAGTCCAGGGTGGCTTTGAACTCACAGAGATCCAGACAGATCTCTGCCTCCCAAGTGCTGGGATTAAAGGTGTGTGCCACCACTGCCTGGCTCTGTTTTCTCTCCTAGACTGAGTCAATCTCATGTACCATGTCTCATGTCTCATGTAGTCCAGGGTGGCTTTGAACTCACAGAGATCCAGATGGATCTCTGCTTCCTGAGTGCTAGGATTAAAAGTATGTGCCATACTGCTGGCCTCTATGTTTAATCTAGTGGCTTGTTCTGTTCTCTGATCTTTGGGCAAATTTTATTAGAATACACAGTATATCACCACAGTATTTACTCTATGGTAAATAGCAGATTACCCTCACCTATTGCTCTCTACCAAGAATGTATTGATAACATCACTTAAAAGTTTTGTATGTTGTATGAACCAGAAAAACATGTAAGTAAATATTGTCCCATTAACAAACTAGGCAGATCACAGCACCAGCACTTTGTTGTAATCAGTTCCTTTTATAGCTCAAAGCCAGACTATTTAATGTTGGTGAGTTTAGCAACAAAATATTGGAACATCCTGATACTGGGACAGAAACTATTATAAATAAATTATTTTATTTTTTTGAATTGATAAAAAATATGGAACATACACACAGACAGACACACACACATACACATAGACAGACAGATAGATGCACTCATACAGACACATAGGGAGGAGGAAGAAGAGAAAGAGGGAGAGAAAGAGTGAGAGTGAGAGCAAGAGACAGACAGACAGATAGACAGACAGACACACACACACACACACACAGAAACAGAGACACAGAGAGAGAGAGAGAGAGAGAGAGAGACAGAGACAGAGAGACAGAGAGAGAGAGACAGAGAAAGAGACCAAAATGGACATACAGACACACATCACACACCATTAGGAAAAATAACATTGAGTGGAAAATGATTCGCTATTGAGGATAGATCCTGGGAACTTAGAAACATATGGGATCTATTTCAATATACACATGCACATTTTTTCTTTGCCCCTGGAAATTCTTTTAAGCCCTTAATCTTGGGTAATGTTGGGTCCCTAAGAACCAGGCGCTCTTTAAATTTTAGTTTTTCTAGGTTAATACAGTGTAAGCCAATAAAAGCATGCTACCACATGCCAAAAGACACAACAGTCATGGTGTCAGACCAGGGAAATTTCCAGCAGATGGTGCCAGTGACAAATGTCAGTTTGTACTTTTATACATAAGGAATGAAAACTGTAAACAATCACCTTAGAGCTGCTTTGCCCAAACTGAATGGTGATATAGACTCCACAGCCTACCCTCCTTCTGGGACCTGTACTTTTGGTGACAAGGTAGCTAATGAAACAAACAAGCAAATAAAGAGATGTTCTGAGAAATAACTGACCTGAATGGCTGGTGAGTTTAGCCCTACATAGTTGCTCTCGTCTGGCTCCAAGCACTCTGTTAATTCCAAACCCTGTCACTGTGGTTCTAACTTTCCAGCTAGCAACAGAATGATCTGTCTTCCATTTCCAAGTTAGGTTATGTTCTGGTGACCTAGATGTCGTGGAAATAGCCTTGTGCTGTATTTTATAAAATCTAATTCAAGAGTATTTTCTAATTTAGAAGGCAACAATCCCAAGAGCTCTCTTGGCTGAAAGAATGCTATTACCCTATGAATTCACACTTGACTATTGCAAGAAATCAATGAGGAAAATCTTGAAGATCTTAATTCTCTGATTGTTAGTTCACCATTAACTTTGGTTACCAATTACTGATTAAATGGTACCTCAAAATACATTCTGTTATTCTCTTCTCTCTTCTATGAGTCCCTAACAATTGAATGTGTGTTTCAGAACCACATAGAGGGGTTGCTACAGTGCAGAAAGTTAGAACCTATCTCCAGAGGTTCCACTTATAGGTGTGGTTTAAGGCAAAGAATATGTATGTCAAATATTCTTCTAGGTGATGCTGGTGGCTCCAATCTTGGTCCATATTAGAAACCACAGCTCTCCACAGATCATAAAAGAAAAACATATTCAAAGTTTATATGTTTTTGAAAACAGAAAAATTATATATTAAAGTGTGGAGGAGAGAAACAGATTGAGAAAAGTGGATCTCAAGACAATAAGCTCTGAACACTTGAACCTGACCATGGGAATTAGAGGATTTGGCCAAGTTCTGAACAGATGGACCTCATGCAAATGAAATCACAGGCTGTTATAGAATGGATTTACCCAGGTGTGGTTGTAATAAATGGGACCTCTGGGGCTCATGAATTAACCTTGCCTCTTTTGAAGCTCTAGGCAGTGTTTGTGGTCCTGCCTGTACTTTACAATTACCTGGAGAGTTGTAAACACTACCTGTACCTAGGCTACCACCAAAGCCATTAAGTCATCTTCTGAGAGTGAAGTATGGATAGTGGGTATTTTCAAGAATGTGTGCTCTCAGAGGAGCTAGGTCGCCCTCAAAGATACTGAATTATTTGGTGTGAGAAATGTTTTCAAAATTATCTACTATTTCAGTTTTAAAATTAATGTAGTGATTCTAACTTGTACTTGATATCTAGAGTATAGTTAGTCTGTGATAAACATCACAATAATGATCACCTCATTGTCATTTTTTTTTAAAAACTCGAGTTAGGAACTTTTCTCCTTGGCTTGCTCATAGTTTTAATGAGGAGATAGAAAACAGGATCAATTGGACATATGCAAAATTTTTAGTATACATCATGAGCACCCAATCTACAGTCTTTAGGCTAAATCTGGTTCATCATCTGTCTTTGTATAATTTTCAGTTTATGTATTAAAAGAAAAGTAATATTGTATGTGAAAGACAAATTTAAGTGTCCATAAGGTTTTAAAGTAACACTGCTTTGAATATCTGTTTTCATTCCATGCCTAGACTTTTACTTATTGTGGATGGCCACTTTTGTTTACAGAGTTTCACAGAGCACAAATGCCTATATGGTCCTCATCAATTAAAAAGTATTACATAGCTCTTTACAACCTGGGCTGGCTGAAGATATCCACCATCCCTCCTGGTGCCTTGTGGCACCATTATTATGAGCAAATATATGGTGGGTAAATGGGAGAGAAAGAGAAGTGTGGGTGGCCAGCTCTCACCTTTTCAAGGATTCCAATGAGGAGGAGAGAGGGATAAGAAAATATTAGATAGAAAGATAACAAAGAGGAGAAAGACAGAATCACAGGATAGCTTTGGGAGGATCTGGGTCAATACCCAATGGCCTTTTCTGTTTATTCAAAAGGGCTTTTTATAACAATGCCAAGGGCTTGGGCCAAAGACCTCCCCCTTGCAAGATCAAAGCACACCACACAGCCAAGTGTAGACCCTTCCAAACACCTGGTAACCACACCTATTGTCAAGTCATCTCCTTATGCAGCTGTGCTGGATAAAGCAAGCTCAGATTCTTGGACCCTGAGTAATTTGGGCCTCCACTAATTCTCCCTTCTTAATATTCTAAAGGGTTCCCCAGACCCCTCAGATAGATTGTATCTGCCTTATGTCATCCTTCTTCACTAACCAGCCTTGCCTGTTATAGAGATACACTTTCCGTCAAGTGTACTGTCTTAGGTTGGCAGCTAGTAAGAAGGACTTACCCGTCTCTGACTACCAGCCCCTGGCAGGGTAAATTATAGAGCTTAACTCTATATAGCTCTGACTCAGTTCCCTAACTCAGGTCCCTACTAAGAGCTTGCAAGTAGCTGAAACAACCACAGCAATCCCTATGGTTGCCACCCCCCCCCAGTAAAGGAGTAGAGGATGACCAAAATAGAATGTCCTTTTTGAATGGGTCTAAGATGTCTATAGCAGCCTCAGCTGCACTAAGCCTTTTTTAAATCAATAAACTCTTGATGCAACCACATCAAATAAATCAGTAAACTCCTGATACAACCATATCAAACCTAAAGACTCCCTTAGCTTCATCAAACTATGGCTCATCAATATCAACAGGTTAACATAATTCTAGCATGAATATTACTATACATACTTACAATTCTTATGAACTTACATCTAAAAGCAAACTCTCCATAGGACTATTTACACTTTACAAACTTTAGCAAACATCCAAAAGTGATCTCTTAATAAAACTATTTACATTTTCTTCTAACAAGACATAGGGCATATTAACACAAATTAACATTAGCACACTCAAGGGACAAGAAAATATTTTTTTTAAAAAAATTAAAGAGAGTGAGGAATATTAACTCCCCCCTTTCTTTATAATTTTTTAAAGCTGCATCTTGAGCCTGGTTAGAAAAAAACCTCAAACTTCCCCATTTAAACAGTTCCATTTTTAACACAAAACAGTTCAATGTGTCATCACAGTTAATAAAGTATATATGCATACACAAAACAATTCATAAGTAATCACATGTTGATAGAGTCTATATGTGTAAGTCAAGTCAAAATTGTCCCATTGCAATTGAATCACTCCTGTCCATCCCATTTCTTAATTCTGAAAAATTAAAAAAGACAGTTCTAATACAAGTCTTAACGTCCCATTGAAAACTTTCTGATACCAGTCTTAAAAAGTTACAAATATGAAGAAACCCACAACCAAAACCTTTTTGCCGTTCCTCTGAATATCAGTTCAGTTCAAACAGTCTCTGAAACTTTTGTTCTCAGCTCTTGGCTGTGCTTTGCAGTCCATAGCCTTCCCCTAAGGAAATTTTGCTCCAGGGTAAAGCTATTACCTCCACAATTAGTGCCACAATAGCTGGCTGGTGCAGAATGCCTTTGGAAAGAGATCTTTTTACAGCCAGCCAACAGAAACTGCATGGCTTTGGCTCTCACAGCTTTCGCAGTCCTGGTCTGTCTGTGCCTCATATAGCTGGGCCTGCCTGCCTAGAGACTGGCATCTTGAGGCTCTAAGGGCTCTCTCATGCCTTGTGCTGCATGGCTTAATGCCACCCACTGCTACAAGCTACAGTTCTCAAGCAGCCCTTCTGGGTCAGGGAGGAGACCCAGCTGTGGACAGTAATGGCTGCTGCACCCCGTCTCTGTGACCTGCTTTGCTTGGGGTCTGTCCTCCATGTGCTGCCCTGCTTGCCTGGCCGAAACCACTCCCAGAGTGGACTCACGGCTCTGCTTCATTCTTTCGCTGGGAGCTTGGGCTGCTCTAGGTTCCAGTGTCCCCGACATTCAGCCTGGAGCATGGCTATGCATCACCTCAGCATTTCTCGATGCCATTCCATGCAGGGACACGTCTCGGCTGCCCATCTGGTGGCACTTCTCCCATGGCATCTCTGCTGGGTACTGGCCACCAAGGTCTGCTCTCTCTACTGCACTCCAAGCCGCTACTGCCACCGCCTGCCATTTGCCTCTCTTGCAGTGTGGTATCCCTGCTTGGCCCCTCACTGCAGCTTCTTCTATGCAGAAAGCTGGCAGAACCTCACTGCTTGCACTGTCTCTTGGCATCTGCTGCCTGGGAAGCTATGATGCCCCATGGGTCTCAGCTTCTGATACCTGGCTGGGACAGCTGCTCACACTCTGCTGTTGTGGCTTTCTGAAGCTTCTGAAGCCACTCAAACTGCTAAGTTTATAGTGGCTGCTAGGTCCTGGACACTGCTTTGTGCGCCCCAGGTCAATTCTGTGCTGGGGGGGGGGGGAACTACTCTACTCTAAATTACTTTATATTAAACCTTCACCATATTCCTAAACCTAAAGCTTATTCTACCCTAATATACCTAAGCCTACACCTCTCAAACTAAACTTCACCAAACTTTTTTACAACTTTAGAGAGAGAGAAACAGAGACAGAGACAGAGACACAGAGAGATACTTGCTGCAGTCTAACTTTTACCACTTGCTTTATAGTTACAATTTTACGCCTGAAGAATAGAATACCACCACCTTAACCTTCATTAATACTTGGACATGTTCAACCGCTTCCACAGTGCCACCTGCTCTCTCTTACTTATTTCCTCTGCACCCAAGTCTCAAGTTCTGGCACCATCTGTGGGGGTTCCATATTCTGGGAGCCATCTGTGGGAGACCTGCTTCCACCTTTTTCAGGGTTCCTAGGAGGAAGAGAGAGGGATAATTAATTATTAGATAAAAGACAGTGAAGAGGAGAAAGACAGAAACACAGGATAGCTTTGGGAGGATCTGGGTCAATACCCAATGACCTTTTCTGGGTCTTGAGTAATTGGGGCCTCCACAGAGAAGTTGATTGATTCATGAACTGTGGAGAGAGGCAGAACTGAAGAGGCAAAGGCAGTGAGGAATGCAGTGATGTGGGTGGCCTGTTTGCCACCCATGGTCATGGTGATTTCCAGACCCAGGCTGCTGCCAAGGACCATGTCTGGATCTGTGGTCCTACCCCAGTTGGGATCTGTCTTGACATCCACCTAAGGCCACATAGATGGTCAAGGTCTGGGCTGCCACTTGTGGCCATGATGGTGTTCAAGGGCTGTGCTGCTACAGAGGCCATGCCAATCTGAGTGGCCTGCTATACCACTCAGTACCATGGTGACATCCAGTCCCAACCTGAAGCTAAGGGCCATGTCTGGGTCCATGGTGCTACCACAACCAACGTCTATGTTGATCTCCATGACTTCAGTTACCACTGAAGGCTGTGCAGATGCTTAGGTTCTGAGCCACAACCAGGGATCAAGTTGGAGTCTAAGGGTCATCCTGTAGCCAGGGCCATACAGATCTGAGTAGCTTGCACTACCACCCAGGGCCATGGTGATGTTCAGGCCCGAGTTGCTACCAATGACCATGTCTGAATCCACGATCCTGCTGCAGCCAGGGTCTGTGTTGATGTCTGTGGCCTGTGATATCACCAAAGGCCATATGAATGCCTGGGGTCTGGGCCACCACCTATAACCATGTTGATGTCTGAGGGCCATGCTGTAACCAGGTCCATACTGATCTTAGTGGCCTGTGGTGCCATTGGGGGTGATATTCAGGCCTTAGCTGTTGCAGAGGGCCATGTCTAGGTCTGTGGTTTTGCTGCAACTGAGGTCTGTGTTGATCTTCATGGCCTATGTTACCACAGAGGGCCATAGGAACCATGTGTGTTGAAATCCAAGAGCTGTCCTAACTGGTCACTGCCCTTTTCTGACCCTGGAAGAGCTAGCCTGCCCCTCACAGGAGAGCTGGCCCTACACTCAGGAGAGATGGTCTCAATGGCATGTGCATAGAAGATCTTGTTCTGCCCTTTACCCAAGAGGGGCAGTTCCAGTGGCTTGGATTGACCACAAAACAGCTACCACCCAGACCCACATCCAGGACTTGGAGTTGACCCACCCCCAAATCTAAACCATCTATATAACCTACCAATGTGGATGAAGAGGGTCCTCTGGTACCGAGGCTGCAAGATTTCTGTGACTTGTGTCAATAGCAGGATATCTGAGAGAAGTTTTGATGAGGGTCCCATATTGATGGTGTAGCAGAAGCCAGAGGCCTTGAACTAGACCAACAACTCATTACAATGAACATTTGTAAGTAAAGCTGAGTGGACAGGAGGGTCTACTGCGTGATACGATGCAGCTCCCAATGTACTAAGATGAATGAAGAGGTTTTGGAGAGGTGGGAAAGACAGAGGAGCCAAGTGGTGTTTTTTTTTTCCTGTTGTCATTTTGTTTTATTTTTAATTACTATTTTTAAAATTTTCTTTTGGTGGGGATGCTACAGGAGTGAGGAACTGGGAAATGAACAGGATTAGGGTATATGATGTGAAATTCCCAAAGAATCAATAAAAATTATTACATGTTTATTTACTAAAAATGTTTGTTGCTCTTTGATCTAGAGTGTGAGTGGTAGATACAGTGGTTATAAGTTAATGTAGGCAAGTATGGTATCTGTGGATCTAAGATGCCACAACTAGTTCTGATTCTAAGCAGAAGAGGACTTGTTGGTAAGGTTTATTGCATCATGACATTTTGTATTAAGTTGAGAAACATTAAAAACTATAGATCAAATATAATGTGCAATAAGTCCATGGTCCTTGGAAGATCTTGAGTAAATCAACTATTTTGAATTATGATTTTTTTAATTTGGAAAGTTATTGGACCACTCAGAGTATCATTTGGCACCACACAAGCCTCCCTCAACTCTTCACCCTCTCTCCCCTGCCTCTTTTTTCTATAAAAGAGTGGTGAGAGATGAGTGAGGGCACAGAGGTCACAGCTGATGTGTTGTGGTTTATAAGCTCTGGATGGTACTCTCCAAGGCATCTCTTCAAACAATTCAAAAAACTGGAGAATTTGTTGTTATCTGTAGAGGATACTGAACCCATAAGTTCCTGTGCTGACTTAATCTTAATTTCTGATTCTATTTCAATCATTGTCAAAATACTTCTGGTGTCTTATCTCCAATACTGCCATTGAATACCACAGTTATTCATAATTAGGTGCTCTTCTTTGATTCTTGTAGTTCCTTAGAGACACAAAATCAAATTCCACCAGATATTTAAACATTTTTATGGGGCTGGCATGGTGGCTCAGTTGGTAAAGGTGCCTGTGGTCAAGCCTGACAATCTGAGTTCAATCCTTGGGTCCCAAGTGATAAAAGGAGAGAACAGATTGTCCTCTAACCTCTACACATACACAGCATTAAAAAAAATTATGTCAGAGCACACCAAAGTGAATAGACTTCTCACAGTCTTGGGCTACTGGAAAGGGGACAGGTACTATCTAGATACATCTGTAACCATTGCTCCCTATGGCAAAGTTACTGCCTTGAAACTAAGACATCCTAATATTTCCTCAGTCAACTATCCCTTAGGATACTTCTTCTTGATGCTACTCTTTAAATTTTTTTCTTTGAGAGGTACTTTAGAAAACTTGCTGTTATGAATTCCATTTTTTTTAGTTGTCAATGTTTTACAATTTGGCAATGACTCTGTTAAGGTACTATGAGCTAGTGTTTTGCAATTTCATCAAGAAATACAGGATCTCTGTTTTTCTAGGTCTCTTTGGGAGGTTGAAGCCTAGTGTCCAGACCATCAGATTCAATTAGTTCAGAAACAGTCACATTGACCAACTTCTCTAATGTCCTCTAGCACTTTTCTACTAACTTGGCTATTACTTAAACTCTCCCACTTTTTGTTCCAATGTAGTGTATATAAGTGTTTCTTAACATTTATCATAATCTTCACTGTCCTTACCATGATATTGAATAATCAGTCCTTACCAAGGTAACTTATTCTGTGAAATCTCATTTTGACCTCGATATTGAGGATTGAATTTTGTTCCCCAAATGATAGAGTGATAACCCTAGTAACTGTGAATGTTTCCTTATTTGGAAATAGGTATATACAGGTATTATGCACATTGGAATGAGCATATACTGAGTGTGGTTAATATTTATTGTCAAGATTTAGAATTACATAGAAGATTAACCTTTAACATGCTTGCAAATGATATCTGGATTAGATTAATAGAGATGGGAAGAATCACTCTAAATGTGGTAGCACCATTGCATTATCTAGGATCCTGGACTGAATCAAGAGGAGAAACCAAGGGAAACACCATCATTCAGCTCTTTCTGCTTCTTGAGTGTTGATGCAATATGGCAAGTTATTTCATCTTACTGCCATTGTGCCTTCCTTTCCAACAAAGATGATGTTCTCAAAATAAACTCTTTTTTCTTTAAGTTGCTTCTGTCAGGTAATTTGTCACAGCAAGGAGAGAAGTAACTAATATACCGGAATTGATTGCCTCTAGCCCTTAACCCAGTAGACTTAAGTAACCTGATAAAAATACAAAAGTAATTGAGATAGACATTCATGCAGAAAAGCCATCACAGGTCAATAGAGGTGGAGTCTAAAGTCATGTAGCTTTAAGCCAACTATGGACAGGGCCATTAGAGGCCAAGAAAGGGAGACTTCTTAAGGGTCTGTTTTTTCCTTATAGCCTTCTGGTTTCAAAACTCAGATTATCAGATTTGCATGGAAAATAGATTTACCTTTTGAGCCATCTTGCTGCTCTCCATTTCCAATTTTGAATTTGGCCAATGGGGACTCAGACAGGAGAAAGGGAGAAAGCAATGCAGTTGGAGTCTTAAGTCCCCAGAGGCTCTCCTGGCTGGATAACCTCAAGCTGACTGTATCCCTTCAACAAGCTTCATGACTCTAACTCCACAGATATACAAGATGGCCCTCTGTGTTAGTCAGATTTTTATTGTTGTGACAAATACTTGATAAAGAGAAGTTAAGGAACTGATGATTTATTTTGACTCATTACTTCAGAGGTTTCAGTCCATGGTTGTCTTACTTTGTTATTTTAGACTCATAGTGGTGGTAGAAATACCATGAGGGGAAAACATGTGGTGAAGTAGAACTATTCATCTCCATTCAGTCAGGAAGCAAATAGAAGAAATGGGAAGGGGTTGGAGCCAAGATATACTTCAAAGACATACTCTGTGATCAACTCCAACAAGCCCCCAACTTTCATAGTTCTACCACTTTCCTTTATTCAAATTGCGATCTACCAATGGTTTGAACTATTCATTAGGTCAGAGCCTCCATGATCTAATTGGCTCTGGAAACAGCCTCACAGACACACACAGAGGTATCTCAAGTTATCTCAGTTCAGTCAAGTCAACAAAATCAAGAATAGCCCCCACACTCTCTCCATGAATGTCCTACCTGGTAGCATCATTCACTGTTGTCCACAACTCCAAATACCTTAACATTGAAAAATCCGGATCTCTAACTGGTACCTGTATCCCTTATGCCATGCAACCATATAAGTGAGAACATAAGTAAGTGAATTTGCATGATAGTAGGAGAAACATGACTGCAACAAGCAAGAACAAGAACATGCTGTGTGCTCTAAACACTTACAAAGAGGCCAAACTACAACAGAATCACAGAGGTGCAGCCCCATGCAGTGTCTCCATGTTTCACTTAACCCAAAAAAGATAAGAGGACACAGAGGTCTCCCTAAATGTGTTGTTGTACTTGTCACTAATACAGGATGAAATACCCAACTATATTATGCCACCATTCTCTTTTATTTATGTCTTAATATAGCATCAGTAGTGGTTAAATAATTTGAAACTGCATATGACTTTGGTAGATTAATCAGCTCAGATACATCATGATGAAATTTCAGAGCTCAGAGAAGGAAGAGGGAGGGAGCGCTTCACACATACGACTGAGTCAGCACATCATAGAAATGTTCTGTATCCTCATAATAGATGTTTGAAAATAATTACTGAGAGCCTGTGGAGAATTCATCAACCTCAGCTAACAAATAATACCTTATATTATTGTGGTAACGGTGTGAATTAAGTTAGAAATTCAAGAATATTAATGATGTTTCCTTACCCCCCCCCCCCAGAAAAGCCAATCTGCATAACTGATGCTGTAAGGAGAAAATACTTTTTTAATATTACATCCTAAATCAAATGGTCTTTAGTAAATGAGAGGTGCATGATCATCAGAAACTTCTGGTCATGTGGGATAGCAATAACAGCATCCACAATTTTCTGGGATACACAAAATGCAGATGTTTATTTTCTAAACCTCAGCATACTATGTTCTTAGAAATCTCAATTGTCTGAAGAGATGGACAGGGAAAGTTCAGTGTTCAGAGGCAGTGCCTACCAATGAGTTAGTGCCGTGCACACAGCCACTATGTGCTAAGGGTGGTCAAACCCTGGGAGAGCTGGTCCCTGGGAACCTGACTTTATAATGTTTATAGGAGATCTCTGAAACTGGGACCATTTTGTGGTGCCTTATTTTGATAGCTAATCCATTGCCAAATGGCTGGATTTGAATTACCTCTGGCTGTATCTGTGAGGGTATAATCATGTTTAACTGAAGCCCCACTCTGAGCACTGGTGGCATCATCCCAATAAAAAGTGAAAAGAGAGACAGCCAGCTGAGTGCCAGAGTTCCCCTCTCCGCTTCCTGATCTGCTGAGATGTGGACAAGCAGCCTCCTGCCCCTCCTGCCACGCCTTCCCTGCCAAGATTGGCTGCACCTCCTCAATCCACCGGCCCAGGCTGCACCTCATCAATCCACGGGCCCAGGCTGCACCTCCTCTATCCACGGGCCCAGGCAGGTCTTTTCTGCTAAGTTGCTTTTGTCAGACATTTGGTCACAGCAATGAGAAAGGTAATTAGTATACTTACGAAGGAACGAGCTTTCTGTATGGTAGTAACACACTTATGAAGGAACGAGCTTTCTGTATGGTAACACACTGTTGCTTTTTGGTGCTGATATTTTTAATTACTTATGTGGTGATATTGTGCCCCCCAATATATGTATGTTTTGCATATATGTATATGCATATGTATGCATGCCATATATATGCACACACCCGGTGCCTGTGGAGGTCATAAGAGTGTATCAGATCCCTTGAACTGGGTTATATTATAGATGGTTGTGAGCTACCATATGGGTTCTAGGAAATGAACCCAGGTGTAACAAGTGCTCATAACCACTAAGCCATCTTTCCAGTCCCTGAATTTCTGTCTTTTTTCTTTTGCTGCTACTTCCATGGAACAACTTGCTTCGTTTCAGCTTTACAAGGAGCATTTCTACAGTTTAAACCTTTATTTTATAGGCAGCTTTATTATGTCTTTGAGCATTTTGCTTTTGTATAAAACTTTAGTTTGCATTCCTAGCACAAGCCTATTCTGTCTCTATTCATATAACCAGGAGCTGACTTACTTCTCAGCATATTGGAACTATAAAAACAACAAACAAACAACAACAAAAACAGTTAAACAAGGGAAGATAAGCAAACATGGAAAATCTTGTTCAAGATTATTTCAGCGGGGTGGGAGATTGAACTTACCTACGTGAGACAAAACAGAAAGGATTAAGTGCTGCAGTGAACCGGTAGACAAGTATTGAGGACATAGCAACAGGGAGCTAGTTCACCTATTTTAGTTGTCAGGGAGATGAGAGCTCTGATTTTTTTTCTTTTTTGAGTGAGAGCATATTTTAAAGAGATAGCCCATAATTCCTTAAGAAAGATAATGATGGGTTGTAAAAGATTTGTACCTCAAATAGGCAAAGAATGTCTATATAGGTCAATTTTATGAAATGAATTATTTAAGATAAAATATTTAAGAGAAGGTAGGTCAAGGGGATAAAGTCAGAAAGAAGCCTCTGGAAATCTTAGTGAAGTCGTCTCTAAATTTTTTTGTTGTTTTTCTTTTCTTTTCTTTTTTAACAGAACCCATTGTTAATCTCTATACTGTTCTATGTGGTCTTACTATGGTCATTTTGTCATTCATGCCAGTAATGGTGATCAGCAATTCCTCTCTCTCTCTCTCTCTCTCTCTCTCTCTCTCTCTCTCTCTCTCTCTCTGTGTGTGTGTGTGTGTGTGTGTGTATGTGTGTCTGCAATTTTACTTATTAGAACCTAATATTTCCAATTGTACTTTTAAGATCAGTGCCTTTGAGAGAAAATGTTAATATTTCACATTTTCACATGAAGAAACATGTGTAGTAAGTGGTCTGGCCTCCTTGTTGCCTGCGCAGACTCTGAGATACAGTTCATGTTTGAGGCTCAGTTGTTGCTTTTGTAATTGAATCAGAAAATAAGGCTTTCTTCCAAAACACCCAGCAAACAAACGCTAGTTAGTCAGGATTTAATTATCACATAATGGAAACACCTGGGTCGCAGGTAAGTCATCCTAGTTGGAGTTCTGGTTCTATTTCTTGGTAATTATAAAATCTTGAGCAGGCCATATAAACTCTTTGAATCTTCGTTTCACTTTCTATAAAATAAGACTATTATCATTTGCACCAAGCATTCTGTACAAATTAAGTGAGATGCTGCTTATCAAGGCACTGCAGTTCTTAGTGCTTTGAAAAACATCCTTGGCATAGTTTCATTCTCACACAGTGTTCTCCTTCCTGTATGGACAATCCCATATCTATCACAAGTTGAGTCAGTTAGTTTCCCCGGAGCATGGTAAGGCTTGCTTCCTCTCACCCTTTTGATCTGTAAAAGTGAACTCTCATTATGTTGTGGAATAAATTGTTTGGTTCTGCTTGAATAGTTTATTGGTGCCTTTGTTTCTGTCTAATTGTCTTGTTTTCAGGACACTTTAGTTTAATTCAGGGGAGGAGGCGTTTCTTTGTTTATTTAACTCATTAATTAATTTTCCCTACAGTGTGACCAAAGCCAGTTCCTCTGAATGTTAAAGAAGAGAAGCTAATCACAACTGCAGAACCCAAGGCAGGAGTAGCCCTGGGGGTGGGCTTGTTCTACTGGGGATGTGAATATTGCTATTGGGTCAAACTGATTTAGTTTTTGCTATGGGGTGCTCCACGCTGATTTATATTATTTGTATCTTATCTGGTGGATTCTTACAATTCTTGATTTGGTTCTGGACCCTTGAGCCTGTGCTTGACTGAGTCTGCTTAGTTGGCACTCTTGGGGTAATTCAAGTCTCTAAGACAGGATCAATCTGTTAAGTGTTATGTATTTCAGAGAGAAAAGGAGCGCAAGGTCCAGCCCTAACAGGAGGAATGTGTCTGGTGAGTGTGTGGAAACCCAATACTCTTTAGAAATTTTGTATTATTGGGCACTCTGTATAGCCTTTAGATATGAAAACTGAAAAAGATTGCTTTTACTTACTTGCTTCCCTTAACACAGAAATGAAACTGGGTAACAGATATTTGGACTGAGGCCTCCTTCATATACATATCTTGCTTTCACTAAAATACCACATGACTTATGAAAAAGCCCTTTATTACACTTTTTAATACTGAAGTGGTTCTTGTTGCTGTCACATTGGACAGCAGACACTTAGATTTTAAATGATATGACTAAAAAGATGAATTTAAAGGAATACGCATTACCCTGATAAGGGTTCTGTGATATATGATGATGCTGGGAAGTCCTGACCTGTCATCCAGTTACATACTACAGTCTTTAAATTAGGTATTGGTTTATTTTCTGAGGTCTTAGAAGAAGAAGCAGGGCCATTGAGGCCACATCCACAAGTGTAATTTCCATTATGGGAATGTGAATGTTCGTTTAGTTATTTTAATTTTTCCTCAGCAAGGAAGACAATAGGGGATGTGACTGGCTTTTTATTAAGGCTAGTATGTTGTAGAATGTTCTAGGCAAAGAAAAGATGTGTTACATTTGTTAATGCTGCAGAATATTACTTTAACTGTGTAAAAGTGTGTTACTTTTGTTTGTGTTGCATTTGTTTAATGATGTAATGTAGCAGGAATCTTAAAAGTTCTTATTAATAAAACAAACCTGGGCCAGGTATTGGGGTGAACACTGGAAGATCAGAGAGACGGAACAAGCCACAGCTAACCTCACCTGGCCAACTTCTCAGCTGGTCTTGTTTCCTCAGACTGGAAGCTTCTGTGTCCTCATCCCAATGGCTCTCAGCTGAACTGCTGCTCGAAAGCCTGAAGCTTAACCAGCTAAAAGCTTAACCAGCCAAAAGCTTCTAGTTTCTGGTCTTCACGCCTTATATACCTTTCTACTTTCTACCATCACTCCCTGGGATTAAAGGCATGAGTCACCATGCTTGGCTGTATCCTTGAACAGATGGATTCTGCCTCTGGAATGCTAGGATTAAAGGCGTGTGCTACCACTGCCTATCCTAAGTATCTAGTGGCTTTTCTGTTCTCTAACCCCAGATAAGTTTATTAGGGTACACAATATTTTGGGGAACACAATACCACCACAATGTAAGGATGTGTGTTTAATTGTTTAAAGATGAGTTGCATCTGTTTTATCTTGCCTGCCTTAGGCACCTGATTGGTCTAATGAGAAGGTGAATGGCCAATAGCTAGGAAGAGAAAGGATAGGTGAAGCTGTCAGGCAGAGAGACTAAATAGGAGGAGAGATCTAGGCTAGGAACAAAGAGAAAGAAGAATGAGAGAAGAAGGAGAAGAGAATGAGGGACATGCCCAGGGCAAGAAGCCAGGCAGACACCAGCCAGCCAAACATAGAGAATCAGTGAAAGTAAGACATACAGAAGTAAGAAAGGCAATAAGCCCTGAGGCAAAAGGTAGATCTTAGACACAGGTTAATTTAAGTTAAAAGAGCTACCCAGAAATGTGCCTAAGCTAGGCCAAGCACTCAAAACTAATGATGAGTCTCTGTGTCATGATTTGGGAGCTGGTTGTCCCTCAAAAGAGAAAAAGCCTAGTACAGACCTATCTTCTAGTCTTCCCTACATTTTTTTAAACTTACCTTCCCATTCTTCTCCTTTCCCCCATCTCAACATCTCAGACATAAAGTTATGTTGTTATCTGACTGCTTCTTGCTAGGCTTGGAGGGAGGAGGGGGTGTTTGTTTACAGTGCTGATATGTGGGGTGCTTGATGGGCTGTGTGGGAATGTCCTTGATGTCAGCAGCAGTAATTCTGGACCATAATAAAAATTATGTGATTCACAAAAATGCTTCCTTGGGCTGTTTGTAGCCTAATATAATACGAATGATCTGAGGACAGTAAGGCATTAGCTTCACTTTAGTTTTTTTTTTAATTAGAAAACTTCCTTCTTTCCTCCTTTCCTCCTTTCCTCCTTTCCTTCTTTCCTTCTTTCCTTCTTTCCTTCCTTCCTTCCTTCCTTCCTTCCTTCCTTCCTTCCTTCCTTCCTTCCTTCCTTTCTCCCTTCCTTCCTTCCTCCCTCCCTTTCCCCTCCCCATTTTCTTTAAGAGGCTCCACTACAGTGATAAAGAGATGTATGCTTCATTCTTATATTGACCACTGCTTTAGGATTCTTACCAGGGCTCAAGCTATAGCAAAAACTTATGCTTATCTTAAAAATGAAGCATGTTCTTCAACAACTTTATAAAAAGACAGATCATAACAAAATGTGGATTCCTTTTTAGGTACAAATTATTTTTCTTTAAAGTTGAACTTGTAGATGGACACTAATCAGATCAGTTTTTGTGGTTCAGGCTAAGGTTGTGCAGGAGGTTTCAATACTTAGGCATTGCCTATCTGCCTATGTTGCACCAACCTGTCTAAACTGATTTAACATGAAATCAGTAGTTTTTATAAATGATATCCAATTGCTTGAACGAAAGGTCTAGTTCAGAGCTTTACTTACCCTCTTTAGTACTGTTAAGAGGTATTAATGAGATTAAACATGAAGGATAGTTACCATTTAATGCCTGGGTTGGAAGTAGCTGTTTATATTGGCAGAGTTCATCCTAGAAGTTAATCAATGATTGGTTATTAGTCACATCATTCATTATCATTTATCAGTGATTCCTTCTAGGGCAAGGAACTCTGATGGTGCTCTTATTACTACCCAAATCAGCTGTTCTAGTATTAACTAGACTTAATTAGCTTAAGTTTATGTATTAGTTATTTTGTATTCTTATGATAAAATACCATAATCCAAAGCAACTTATGGAAGAGCCTATTTTGGCTTATTGTCCCAGAGGGATAGAGTTCATATGGCATGAAGGGAAGGGGAGGCAAGGCAGTAAACATCAGGCAAGATGCTGGAGCAGGAAGCTGAGAGATCACATCTTTAATGGCAGACATAAAGCAGAGATAGCAAACCAGAAGTGGGATGAGGCTGTGAACTCTCAAAGCTCACCCCATGATGTAGTTACTCCAGCAAGGTTGTATCAACATCACCATCTGGGAACTGAGAGTTAAAATACCTGAGCTTATGTGAGGAGTTTCTCATTTAAACTACCATAGTGTACAAGTAAGCATGAGAGCCATTTTTCCTAGTTGTGACATGTTTGAAATACTAACACTTATGAAGTTCATGTACTGCCTGGTGCTCATTTTACTTCATATGAATTTAGGAGAATAGCTTTTAGACAGCAGAATCATTCCTTAAGATGCTATGAAGCAGAATAATACAAAAAAACCCTCTTTTTCAGTTTTTTATTTTGGCCAGTACTTTGTCCAGTAAGTTCATAGAAGAGTAGACAAGAATTAAGGAAGTCAACAAGAGAATGCACAAATAGCATGAACAATTTAAGTGTCAGAAATGAAGAGATCACCAAATAATGCAAAACAGCTACGTAAAAAGCAAAGCACTGAGTCAGAACCCCCAGGTATTTCTTTATAGAATTGGTTGACAGCTGTCCACAACATCCAGGGGGTTAACAGGTTACAGAGAGTCCTTTCATTCTTAGTGTTTTCTCTTATTTTCCTCCATGTGTCTACAGAAAGGAATGAGAAAAGGAGGTGATTGTAGTTAACCTCTGTTTCTTGTCAAGTGCATACCTCTCTTGCTCTTTTCTTGGTGAAGCATATTATAATCCCAGTCTTCTTTTTAATGGGACCTACAACAAAACCACCACATCATTATGAGAGAGAGAGAGAGAGAGAGAGAGAGAGAGAGAGAGAGAGATTCCTACAAATAATGGATGGTAATTGGAGCTTGTGTGGACTGCAAAGGGCAATGACAATTTCTCACAGCATCTGTGAAGTTCATTCAGGCAATCTTTTGCCATTCTTGCTGATGACACACAGTGCCCTGTCCTCAGCCTGAAAGCACTCCAGGTTGTCCTGCAGTCAGAGAAGCATTTGAGCAGATCATGGTTTTTTTGCAGAGCTCCACTAAAAATATGGGCAGAACTTTGTTTTCTCCTAAGCAAAGAGGAGTTCTTGTTTGTCCCTTTGTGTTCCAGGCCTGGCTTTCAGGATTTGATACTAATTTTGTCAAAAAACCCAAATCATTCACATATGGATAGCAATTGCATTTTAGAGATTTCTTTTAAGATTTATCTGTATTTATGTTTTTGTCTGTGGGTCTCTGTGTGTGTCTGTCACATGCCATCAGGGTACACTGTCATTCCATGAGAGGGTGTCTGATCCCCATAGTTGGAATTACAGGTGGTTGTGAGCTGTTGAACAAGGATGCTTGGAAACAAACCTGTGACCTCTGGAAGATCAGGAAGCAGTCTTAACTGATGAGCCATCTCTCCAGTCTCTATTTATCTCTTTGTCCTTGAGATAGCCCCTTGTAGCTCAGTCTGGACTGGAACTCCCTGTGTTGTCAGAAGTGACCTTGAATATCTGATCTTCCTGGCTCATCTGTAGGATTATAGGTTCATGTGGTGCTAGTGATGGAATACAGAGCTTTGTGGATGCTGGACAGGTGTTCTACCAACTAAGCTGTGTCCCCAAGCCATGGATTTCCTTTAAATATTATTTAAAACATAAAGTGCTAGTGCTCAGAAAATTGGATGCAATTACCATATGTTAGGAAGAGTATACCCCTAAGATCTGGGATTCAGGTATTTGGAAACCATCCTTGGAAGTGGAGTTCAATGTGGTAGTTGATAGAGCCTTCAAGACTACCCTTGAAAATAGTTAATTTTAAAGTTTTGCTGTTGGGCATTCTTTATTATAGCAAACATGGCAATACTAATTTTGTCAACAGCTAATGATAATGGTTTCATTTCTATAAAGTACAATCATATATGGATATAGCTTGACACCCTACTTATTTTGCTATTCTGGTGCACATTCTATTTTAGTCCAAATTACCTGCTTTGGGAACGAGGAAGCTTTTCTCGGGGGGGGGGGTAATTACCAGTATAATCGCAGCACCATCTGCTTGCCTTATGTTCTGTAGATGGCTCAAAGGAGGTAGTTGCAGGAGAGACCTGGGTAAGGAACATTTTAGGACAGAGGAAATGAAGATAATCAAAATGAAAGTAATAATTAGGAGCTTAAAGAGGAAAAGCATATGGTATTGAACATACAGCTTAGATAGCAGCATCTTAGACCCTTGACCCACCTGAGATTTCCCTGGGAGTAAGAACTGAGGGAAATCCAAGGCTAGAACAGAGAGTGGCCAATTAACCTAGGGGAAATCTCCAGAGAGACCTAGCAGAGAGGAATAGCAGATGGTATTCATTTGTGTTTTAGTGGGAAGAAGTAGCCGCAGGCTAGATGGAGCATGCAGACCCGAGCTTTGCATACTCTAAGACAAAAGCTTTAAAAGAGAAGCCTGAGCCCAGAAGGATTTTCATGCAGTCATCATTCATTTAAAAAGATGTACTTAGCACTTGTTAGGCAGGATGGACTTCATAGGGCTGTTGGAGTAGGTACACTGATGTTCAAAGTCAGTTTCTACCCCTGGGGACTATGCAATGCATAAGAAAGCAAGGGAAATAAATGGGTGTATGTGCAGATAGCCAGCATCCTTGGCACATGAGTATTGTGTGAGGGAGATGACATACTAGGATGTTTCCCAGAGGTGAGAGCTAATTCATGCCAGTACATTGTGGGAAGGCTTGTGGGATTTAAACAGGAACCAATGTAGATAGAGAGGCCTTTTCTTTAAAAAGCTTAGCATTGAAATATTGTCCAATATGAAGGTGACAATCAGCTCCAGGACTCAAGGACCATGAGTAGAGTGGTTCAGAGTTTTAATATTTTTCAGATGATACAATAATTACATAAATATTTCTTATGCTTTAAAGACTTCTGAAATTTGATTCTGCTTTCTCAGGCAATGAAGTTGTACTTGAAGAGATGTGTACCATTATCCCTTCAAGTCTTTCTCGATATAGCATATGTTAATCTCCTCCTGCAGATGTGACCCCAGAAATAGCATTTTAGCAAGAATCATTTTTTTTCTGAAAAATAGTTCTTTTTTTTATTTTAAATATAGCAAACAAAAGGGGAATAGGGGAATGGCTTGAACTGTGAAAGCAGCTGATGATGTCAGCACCTCTTTCAGTTAAAACCAGGTGAGATCTGGTTTGGAGGAAGTGGAGCTTCTGATGTCCCATGGGCATTCCTTATTCTCTCAGTGCTGTTGTTTGTATCGGTCTAAGATACAAACATCCACCTTTCTACTGCCACAAAATAAATCATAACTTGGTATAATGTTTGAAACTGGTAAAAAGTGACATTGTGATGTAAGCTAACTTCTTTCCATAAAGCCAGAGTATTTACAGCTTTTTTAAAAGGAGGAAGAAACATTGAAATTGCTATCCTTAGTCCTGTATTATTTGATCGTTTACTTTTTGTGGTTTCCCTCTTTTCTTAATTTTTTGAGTATACACAGGTGAACTTCCTCCTTCTCTTGCTACAAGCGCATGCAGGTCTTCTTTCTGCACAATTGCTCCCTTGACATTTCTCAAGTCTGTCAGCAACAGGAGCTGATAGGATCAATTGAGGTGTGAATTATGTTTAATTAAAACCCATCACTTAGAGCTGAGTGAAGGAGCATTTTCTGTTCATTCCACCTCAGCTACTCCAATCCTCCCAGGATTATATGACAGAGGCCAGGCTGCTTCCTGGGGCTTGGCTGGATCAACACAGCTGTCTGTTGCTTGTGACAAGAGGCTCACCAGTGCTCACTCAACCCCAAGGTTAGGACACTCTAGGGTCAGTGTCATAAAGCATCCCGTCCTCTCATTTATTGTGCTAATGTCCCATGGGAGTTTGAAAGACCCCATGTTTGATCTTTCCTGCTCTCCTCTTTTCCAGAGCTCCTTTCTCTCTAAACACTCAGATTTCCTACTAAAGTGGTATTCATACTTCATTGTCATCCTCAACACATTGGCAAATAAGAATTTGTCATTAACTCCCCCAATTGTTTTTTTTTGCAATTTTAATTTCCATATTTAATTCCCAACAAATTATTGCCCCCTTAATTTGGCTCTCCCTTTGACATTTAAAATTGCATCTGGAAATTTATTAGAGAATAAGGCATGAACCTCTTGTGAAGAGATCCAGGTGATGATTCTGTTAGGAAGAAGATTGGTGAGAGGCTGGTCAGTGTGTGATTAAAGAAAGTCTACTACCCAAGAGTATCTGAAATCAATGGATGATGATCAAGAAAGGCATGGGCCATATGTAAACAGGAATCATCATCTGGAACGATAAACTGTTGAGAAGCAGGGAAGAAAAAGAAGTAATTTAAACAGATTAGGCAAATATCATGTTAAGGTTTTGATAAATCAATATCTGAGCCAGAAATAATTTCAGCCATTCATCTTGGGCATCCCATTTAGAAAGGTTGGCACACTTTGGTGGATTTGAGTTGCATCTAAACTTTTCATAATTGTTAGGATTTGTGTTTTTGACCATGAAATAGTCTGTTTCCTTCTATTATGGTGCCTTGAAATGTCATCACAATTCTTGGTTAATCAAAATTCTTCCAGTTCCTCCTCCCTTACTTTTCCTGTGCATCCATTGGCTATATACTCAAATTGTGTCTCTGTGGTAGCTCCTATTCCTTTGGCTCATTCTTGTTTTCTTTTGCACAGCCTGTGACAACAGTCTTCTAAAAATCTTGTTCTCAGTAGTATTCTACACTGCTTCTTTCACATAGCTGGCAATGTTTTTGATGCAACTGTTGATTATTTATTAAGATGCTGTAAACTTTCAGTGACTTTTCCCCCATTCTATTTATGATGAAGAGAAATTCCTCAGATGGTACATGACAGTTTTTCGTCTAATTTCATCATTCTCTAACAAAAGTTTCTGACCAAGTCCCCTCATGAACCATTGCTATTGGGAAATACTAGCTTGTCTACCTCTACACATCTTCTTCTCTGAGTGGGTCTTGGTCCCTCTACCATGCCATATTCTTTAAAAATATTTTTTTTTAGATCATAATATAATTATATCATTTCTCCCTTCCCTCTCCTTCTTCTAAACCCTCCCATGTATGTACCCCACCTTATTCTCTTTCAAATTCATGGTCTCCTTTACTTAAATTGCTGTCACACACACACACACACACACACACACACACACACACACACACCCCTCTGTGTATTCCTAAATATAAAAATATAATGTGCCCAGTTTGTATAATGTTACTTATAAAAATTATATATAATCCAATATATATTTTATATTATATTATTTATATATATATATATAATTTTCATGGATTGTCATTTGATCATTCAGTATTGTCATGATGACTTTTCCCTGGGGAAGACTATGTTTTCTGTTCTCAGGATTCTTTAGTTTTCTGTGGTTCTTTGTCAAGGGTTGAGGACTTGTTAGCTTTTCCCCACTCATGTTAGCATGTCTACAGAAGTTACTCTTGCTTAGGTCATGTTTAGACAGCTGTGTTGGTAAGACTTAATGGGTGTAGCTTCTCTGACATTTTTGGGAGACACAATCTCACAGCAAACTTGATCATCTGGCTCATATAGTCTTTCTGCTCCCTCTCTTGTTATGATCCCTGTGCCTTAGGTGCAGGAGTTGAGTTGTTAATGTATCAATTAGGACAGGGCTCCACAGCTCTGTGCTTTTGTCTAAACCATCATAATATATAAATATTTGTCCTTATACCCACAGGTAAGTGTAGGTCTCGTCTTTCACTAAGAAAGCTTCTCTTTGCAGTAGAGGAGACCATTTCTGAAAACTACAACTGATCATATTCCTTTCAAGGCTGACACTATTTCAAACGATTAAATCTCACATGGTTTCTTCAGTTCAAATGCCACATCTTCTGTGAAGCACCTTTAGTCTTAGTCTTTGAGACTGAATGATCTTTACCCAATCTTAACTCCAAAGCATTTGATATGTACTTCTCTTAGTTTAATATATCTGCATTATAATGCATTTGAAGAGTGAAACACCATTCAGTTAAAACTATATTCTGTTGAGTTTTTGTTCAGCCTAGCTCCTAATATAATGTTTTGATAACAGATGATGTTCAGGAAATGTTTGAGTGAACTAATAAATGCAGGAAACAGAGAATAATTTTTTTTGCACATGCACTTATGTAGTGTGAGTTCATGAATGTTTGCATATATACATGTGTGCATGGACAGCCATCGCATGGGCGATCAGGAGTCTTTCTTGATTTGTTCTCTGTCTTCTTCATTGGAGGACAACCTCTCCCCATTAACTGTGCCCAGAGCTTGCTAATATAATAGCACAGGTAACTACCTTCTCTGGAGATCCTGCCTTCATCTTCTGAGAGCTGAAATTACAATTAGGTCACCACATCCACATGGTATTTGTATGGCTGCTGGGGATCTGAACTCTGGTCCTCATGCTTGTGTGTAAAGTGCTTGATCCACAAAGGCATCTCACCAGCTTGAGAATGGATATTTATTATGGCAATGAATATGCTGGAAATTCTACAATTCCTATTGCTTATGTGTTGAAGCAGTCTGCATATGTGAATGCTCACTGCTCTAAAAGACTGAGAAAGATGACAACAAAACCACCCCCCAAAACAAAGACAAACAAGCAGGACCATCAAGTTAGATTTAGGAGCTGAAAGGAAGCTGAGATCACACTTCTAAATGATTTGATCTGAAAGAATGTTATTTGGTAAAAAAAAAAAAAATCCCTCTGGAAAGTTAAGGATGACATAATGATTCACTTGGAAGAGGAATGCTAGCTCTGGACTTTGCAATTTTGGAGAAAATGACTTCTAAGGGTTGGACTGGCAGGCATCCATTCAGCCTTTAATTCTACAAGGCTGCATGTTTGGTTCATTTTTAATTAGGTTTTGTTTATATGGAGTTCACCAAAACTTGATCCCACCCCCAGTACTGAGAAAAATACTGTATTTTACTGAGAAAGTGACTTTAAGTATATTCTGTGATTTCTTCAGTGTCTTTTCTCCACCATCAAAGCACACACCTCTGCCCTCTTACTGTTGCTTAATGATACTGGTAAGGAGAAGCAGCATGAGGGGAGGTTGGTCAAATCCTTCTGAAATTGGGGGTTTATTGAAACTTAAAATGAAAAGAGAAAGTTCTAGATGGAATTTATCTTCTTTTTTCTAATACATCAAAAATACTTCATTTAGTTAAAAACACAAATGATTTTCCAAATAATACCATTTCTTTGAAAGAAGATTTCACAGTTCATACCCATATAGGATATTTTGGAAAGTAATATTAATTCAAAAACTACAAGGTAATAGGAATGTATGAAAGTTCAAAGTCATCCTGAAAGGACTGTGGGAAGGAGATCCAACTTAAAAAAATCAGATTTCACTATAGTACTTCCTTAGCTGAAGATAGCACTGTCACCCCTATGAACAGAATAGCTGAGTTTGTAAAGATGTACAGGACAGACTGGGGAGGGACTTCTGTCACAGACCGCTCAGACTGAGGCAAGGATGGGATTAACTAAAGTGGGGTTAGCCTAGTGGAGGACTATGAGAGAAGGAATGAAGTGTGTGTGTGTGTGTGTGTGTGTGTGTGTGTGTGTGTGTGTGTGTTGGGGGTGTGTTTTCATGCATGTACAGAGGAGAATGGTGAAGGGAACCATTCCTGTTATCTTTGATGTCATTTATTGTTAGAGGAGAAGTGTAAAGAGATGATACACTCTTAGATTACTCAGTTGTTTATGAATGAAATATTTGTTTGGGTAGGTAAGTTATTTATTCTTATAATATGAGCTTCTTCATGAATTACTACAATATACTCATGAAAGGAAGGAGAGATTGTAGTGATGAAGAGAATACTGTTTACCCAGTAGATGAATTTAAAAATGATTTTGTTTTCAGCACAAGTTGTGTTTTTGAAAGCAAGGTCTGGTATAAGTGTAAATGTTACAATGTATTTAGAAACTTAAAAATAAATGAGTGCTGAAGCAAAACAACAACCAAAACCAAAACAAAAACAAAAAAACTCCCAAAAAACTGTTGAGCCTTAGATTTGTGATCCTAGATCTTGGCAAGCTGCCTACCACAGGATCCATCCTATTGTGGCATTACACATCATTTTCATACATCTTCATTTTATGATCTTCATTTTGAATGATTAGATGGTTCAGAGGTGTGGTAATAGATATGAATTCTATTTTGACATGTCGAAGAAGGCATTTAGATGCAGGAGTGTGTGCACTGTGAGATGATTAGAAATTATTATGGGGTAGAAAATTTGTGATTGAGCTTGAATGATTGAGTCTATTTTAAAAATGTGCAGAGCTGTTAGCTTTCAACATAATTTGTACAGTCAAAAGAAATCAAAATTCATTTCCGTTATTCATATTTTATTTTTGAGATAAGCCATAGCTATTTCATTATTTCCTTAAAGGAATGGCTTAACAATAATCCTGTTTCTGTTAAAGGGGAAGGATCAGTTGGAAGTCATGGGGAGAGACTGCTTTTCTTTAAGTTGGAATTAAGAATTTTTAAATTAACAACTATTTTTAATTAATTACTTGGTGCTTCTGATTCACACATTCTAGGGCAAAGTAGGAGGTAGTTGTCAGAGGTCTGGAAACTTGCAGAGTGATCTCACATTTCATATAAAAAATACAGGCTTGCTAAGGTCCCCATATTGTTTCTTGGCTATTGCTTGGGATGTATCACCTGATTATCCCGTAGGACACTGGATGGTGTGAGGTTTGAGGAGTGACACTTTAACTCTTTAGCTTGATTTCTAGGTCTATTTGTCCTCTTGTTTTCTAGTTGTAAGTATGTTAGTTTCCCCCAGCAACACACAACTATTCAACTGTGATTTGGTGCAACCACAGTTGTGACTACTGTTATCTGCAGTGTGAGAATATCTGAAGCCTCAAAGGGGCAAAATATTCGGTTCATGTACGCTTACTTTCTGTCTTCATTTACTGACTCTGACAGTGAAGTACATGAATTCTAGCCCCCAGTGGCTTTTAGGGCCTCCATGTTTCCAGGATCAGATGCCCCAAAGCAGTGAGCAGTTGATGCATGGAAATACTTTCTTTTCCTCAGGCAACAGGATATGGCTGAGTGTCTCAGATAATCCGTTTCTCCTCTTAGCATCTCTGGGGGGTTTCTATGGTGACAGATTTCCTCTACATGTCTTCAGTCTGTAAAATACATATTTCTGTGGTTATAAAAGCTTTTCATGGCCACTTCAGTTATTTGAAAAAAGCCCTTTCTCAATTTTCCCTAAGTCTTAGAAAATGTCT
>CABHPP010000255.1:0-11259 GCA_902168425.1 Peromyscus attwateri | reverse complement strand
CAGCCCAGGGTACTCTGCTCCAGGCCTGTGTGTATGTATATCTTCACCCAGCTGTCTGTCCATATGCTGGGCAACACCATACAGACTCCTCAGTGCCTGCGGTACTCTGCCCCAGGCCTATGTGTGTGTATACTTTCGTCTAGCTGTCAGCTGATGCACTGGACCATACTGACTCCTAAGTGTCCGGAGTACTCTGCTCAGCCCTGTGTGTGTGTGTGTGTGTGTGTGTGTGTGTGTGTGTGTGTGTGTGTCTTTGCCCCATCAGTCCATTATGGAGCTGGGCAGGAAAATGTTTTCTTTTCCTCCTCAGAGCCTAGAGCAGAGGGCCTCCGGACCTTCTTTCATATATGTCTTTTCATGGCTCATTCCTCCCATGCAGCCCGTGGAGGTCCAATAGAGGCTGCTTCCAGCTCAGCTGGATCTGGAAAGAGAATAAGTTTCATCAGGAGACATGTATGAGGTTTTGACCAAGTTTTTTACAATGTTTGATATTCCCCAGACAGATCCAGGTGGCCACCCTTGGTCCCGTCCCTGCTACCCTGTGTTTGGGGAAAGTTTCTGCTGGCTTTGATTCTTTTTCTGTGTCTTGTCTCAAGCTGGGAACAACACTTCTTAGGGCACTGAGCTCTTCCCTCTTGGGGCAATTCTCTTGCTTGTACAGTTGGTCACCAGCAACCTTCAGATCTGCTCCCCAGTAAAAGAACCAAATCAGATGATGTACTAAGTCTCATATGACTGTCTTTCTAAGAATGTTCCTAAGAAGTGCTCAGTTATTCCTTCTCACCACTGGGCTTAAGTCCGTGGGAGCAGCTCTGTGAGGGACTCATGAGAAAGGGATAAGGTACTGGGACAGAGACATAGCAGATAAATGAAGAGCTATTAATAAAACACTCAGTTCTGAGGCTGGGGAAACACAACGGAGGTTTAGGTCAGGTCATGTGGGCAATGAGGCCAGGGACACAGGTCAGGAGCAAGCAGAGAGTGAAAAAAGATCCCAAAGCCTCCATGGACTGCCAGGTACAGAACTCAGTGCCAAAATGGCCTGGGGCAACTGGAGGAGGAGGAGGGGAGTGGGCTCTGGGTAAGAAGAGGTAATCAGAGAAAACGTGATTGAAGGATGTAGCCAGGGAGGTGAGCTCTTGACGCTCTAGGCAGGACACACAGGACAGTCCCAGTGCATGAACAATGAGAGAATGTGGTCATCACATCTAGTGATGAGCAAAGGCTATGACGTTACTACAGAGGCTCCTGGGAAGACAACTGGAGGAAAAAATACTTAGTTTACAAACCAATGCCTACAGAAGAAGAGAAAGAGCTCAGAACTCATTGGCTGGAACACACAGGAGTCCCACAGACCTCAGGGGGCAAACAGAGGTGGCAGGAAGCAATGACAATGTGATAGTACAAGATGGGGTAGGGAAGTGAGGCTTGGACATGTGTGAGTCTATGGCCCTAGAGTTCCAAGGAGAGGTGATGCCCAAGTGTCCAGGCCTTTTAGCCCTACGAATGTCTACCATAGTCATAGGGAGGACTGCAAGGCCCACCCTCTGCATCTTGAATACTCATGTAAAAATATTTGAAATGCAGGCCAAAACCAGATCACAAGCCCATATCCTTCATCACTCACTAGGTCTGAG
This sequence comes from Peromyscus attwateri, assembly GCA_902168425.1. Classification (NCBI taxonomy): domain Eukaryota; kingdom Metazoa; phylum Chordata; class Mammalia; order Rodentia; family Cricetidae; genus Peromyscus; species Peromyscus attwateri. The sequence goes on along the minus strand of CABHPP010000255.1, from coordinate 9,622 downwards.
GCTCCCAGATGGACAGGCAGTGCTCTAACTCCCTTGCCTGGTACCCCTGACAGCCCCTCACGTGTGAAGAGCACAGGCTGCAAATGAGGTGAAAGTAAGTTCTGTGCTCACCTCCCAGCTCCACAGTGAGCAGAGCAGAGGCAGAGTCACTCTGTTCTCACCGCACGTGGGCCCTTTAAAGTGTGACTGACAGGACAGAAGGAAACCTGCATTTGGTTGCACATGTATGAACAGACCAGAAAGATATGTTCTTCTCTAGCACTGATGGACTCAATCTCTAAGACTCATGTCTCCAGGTTTGTGCCAAGGGCCCATGAGAGAGTTGTGCCCACCACGTAGATCCCTCTATCACAGGTCAGCATCCCAAAGCCAAACTTTGACGGACACAGTTGACCAGAGTGAGCACAACGAAGGAGACAGGAGGGAGCAGATGTTCTGGCAAAGATCCATTTGAATGGCGGAGCCTCCAGCAAGCACAGCAGGGTCCACAGCCAATGCTGCTCACCCTAATGCATTGAAAGGAAAAGCGTGCCTACCCACACATGTCTCAGCCTTTTCTCTGCTCCCTCAGCCTCTGAAGCACAAGGTGACCTGGCTGCTCCTGGTCCCACTTACTGCATCCCACAGGGATGTGTTGACTTTACCCCATTCTCCTCCTCCCTCTTCAGGGTCCTTAAATCCCAATGTATATATTTATGCATGTATGTATAACTGCTATATTTGTCAAAAAGAATAGATGCTGGCTCCCACATTCCTGCCTGCACCAGATGAAGCCATACTGCCTCTCATAAGATCAACTTCAGTTTTCCTCTGGTTCTTAAACTATCAATGGAGTTTTCTAAATACCAACATACAACAATTTAGAAAACCAATTATGAGGCTAGACATATGGCTCAGCAGTTTAGACCTGAGTTGAGGTCTCAGCACCCATTTCAGGAACTTCATGACCACCTGTAATCTTAGCTCCAGGGATGGAATCCAATACACAATTCTGACCTCCACAGGCACTGCACACATGTGGCATGCACTCACAGGGGTACACACACACACACACACACACACACACACACACACACACAGATAAAATTTAAAAAAATGAAACATCAAAAAGTATTTCTCACAGCATTTTGTCTACATACCCTTTTGTTGCCCTATGATGAGGAGTCAGAGGTTTTGGCCACTCTCCCTAAAGTTGCTACCCTTGAGATCTGGTCTTATTCACAGAGGTCAAAATCATGGGGCTTCTGCACTTCCTGATGTCTGGTATTATAAACTGCTGCCCACTCGATTTCCATGAAAATTTAGGGCTGAACTCCAGTCCTCACAAACGCGTTCCTAGCCGCCTATCTTCTGGATGTGAAAAATGACATCCAGAGGTTTGGTGATACCTGATTTATAAAAAGACTAATGCTTTGCATCCCATGTCTATGCCATCAGACATATAAAATGGTTTTTAGGGCTTCACAGATTTTTTTTTTCATTCAGTGATGCATGTTCAATGTTTTTCTCCAATGTCGAAATATATTCTCTATGTATGAGACTCTCCACCAAAGACAACATGTAATAAATACTAAAATTCTAATCAATGCAAGAACAGAGAGGACCAGGAGACAGGAAAGCAAACTTGACTGGGTTTGACCATTTAGACAATAACAAACTATTTTAAAATCTTGGGCAGATAACACAGGCGTTACTTTCTTCCTGGAGTACAGGATCTTCCTGTGTTGAAGGATGACAAGGAACAAAGTACTAAAAAGAAACTGTATCCTATGTTGATACATAGACAACACAGTATGTAATATGGAATGGACACTCTGAGCACGTAAACACTTTGCTCCAGTGATGCAGGCGGAGCACTGCTTCCACACACCTCCAAGCTCACTGACCTGACTCTCCCAGCCTTTGCCACCCCTAACAGAGGTGTAACCTCTTCACTCCTGGGTCCTTTCCCATTGAATCTGACCAGGGATGCATTCTTTACCACTCCTGTATTCTGTATTTCTCAAGCTTACCACGTCATTCTTTGAGTCTGTAGTGTATGGAATAAAGCGAGTACAGAAAATAACTTGCACATACATTATTGCCTCTAGCAGGGGAAGCCACACTGCTTCACTAAAGGACCACCTCAGCTTTCCTTTGATTCATATCATTCAATAGAATTAAAATGGGTGTTAAAATACATTTGTAAATCCTGCGGTTGTAGTTGTACTGATGACTACATAATGTACACTTAACATAGTAAAAAATATTATAAAAACATCATATACTTATGAAGTGCAAAATAATATATGACTACTCTAAATAACTCAAAGTAATTACAGAAACAATCTCCCTTAGATCAGGAAAATACTGAAGTAAGTATTATAATTAAAAGAGATTTCTATCACTTCTTCAGGCCATTTTTAAACCAGGAAAATTGGCACTATTTTAAACATCAGTCAAACTGCTTTTCTCCACTGCAGATCAAATTCTATATATTGCATTGTTAACCAAATATGCCTTTATTTTTAATTGCTTTTATATTATTATTATTAATAATACAATTATCATTATACCCGTGTAGGTACATGAAGTATGTGTTAGAGTACATGCCATGGCACATGTGTGGGGTTCAGAAGACAACTTGGAGCAGATGGTTCTCTCCTTTCAACTTTATGGAGGTTCCAGGAACTTAACTCATGTCACCAGTTATAGAAGGCAATACATTTACTAAGGAAGCCATCTCACCAGACAATTTAAATCTTGATAGAGTATAGATTGTTTTAGAAAAAGGAACATACCACTAAGCATATGATGTAATCATACTGAAGTATTCACTCTTTGTGATACAGTGATAGCTTATTGGAGAGCTGGTAATACTTACATTATTACACTTAAAAACCAACTACTATGTATCATTTATTCCTCCTTCCGGTTTTCCTTTACAATGAAATCATTTGTATACACTGCATAAAGTATCTGTCCAGGTTCAGACCAGCAAACTGACATTAAGGTGAGCAAGAATGGTGATTTGGACCCTGCTCAACACCGTGGCTTGGAAACAAAGTTCCAAATGAGAATTTTCTCAAGAGTGAGGCATTATGTAAATACTAAGTGCTACTCTGAGTAGTTATCTATTTCTGTCCCAGGGTTGGTAGCTAACACAGCCTCACAACTTCTAGATGACACTTACACTGCCTTGACCTATCACTAAAGGATCTTCCCATTCCTAAATGCACTAGGACAGGGTGAGGGGTGATCTGGTACTCATAGGGTGTGGTTCTCCCAAATCGTGAACCTCGACACTATACCACTATTGGTTCTTTCTATGTGCTCTGGACATCACCACAGTGATGAGATCAGGATTCCTGCAACAATGACTACCCTGGCCTATGTTACCTCAATCTCTACCTTATCATATGCATTCATATTCGATTTGGAAATCCAGAAATTTACACAGACTACAGAACCTCTTGTATGACGGTTAATGATCTCAGATCCTAATTCTGAGCCCAGATAGTGAGATTTAGAGCCACAGAATTTGGAACTGTGTGTGGGATTCCCCTCTCAGCCCTCTCACCTAAAAGCATCACAGGTTTGGGTTCATTCATCATTGTGTCTCCATGATTCCACCCAGGGGATGTGAATAACTAAAGACATACTGTAGTGCTGTTCCTGAGTGACTCAATGAACACAAGGCATGTGGTGTAAATGCTGAGGAAGGTTAGTTATTGGCAGAATGTGCTGCCACAGACCTCACAACTGAGTTGGTTCATAGAAACATAAACCCAAAGATAACACTTTCTCAAGCAATTGTTCTTCTAGAACATAACCATGCTTTTTATGAAAGTGTTCGTTTTTTATTTCATATGGACTTGGGTTGGACAGAGTTTTGTTTTGTTTTGTTTTTTTGTTTTTCGAGACAGGGTTTCTCTGTGTAGCTTTGGAGCCTGTCCTGGAACTCACTCTGTAGCCCAGGCTGGCCTTGAACTCACAGAGATCTGCCTGCCTCTGCCTCCCGAGTGTTGCAATTAAAGGTGTGAGCCACCACCGCCCGGCGCGGGTTGGACAGAGTTATAGAAAGGTTTTAAAATAGTTCCTAATTTGGCCTGAGTGCATCCTCAGAATCTACTTCTAACATAGGCCACCATTATTCTCCAGAATGTTGTAGATTCCTAACTATGGCTATTATATCCTGTTTGAATGAGAACTCAGAAACACTAAGTAAATTGAAATTCTACTGAAGGTCTACTATGGCTACAGAAAATTGACCATCATACATTATTAAGGCTTCACAAATATGAGGGCTACTATGTTTAGCCACTGGCCATCTCTTAGGAAAGGCCAGTTTATCAAGGCAAGCACTGCATTTCCTGAGCTACCAACACAGCCCTCAAAAGGGGCGTAAAGGACATAAAGTCTGACAGTTTTACCAAACGGAGTTTTTACGTTCAGTTTCTAAGTCATTAGACATGCACAATAACTAAATTGCTGCAGGCTGCAGGAACATATCATACGAACTCAGCTGGTTATGGCAAAGTCACTACCTGGAGGAATCAGGGAATTCCCCCAGAGGAAGCCAAATCCCAAGGAGTTCTTGGTGTTACTTGTCTTGTTATATATCAGCTGTATTCTGTTATGAAAATCATGTGTGCCTTCATAGTTTTCCCAATTGACTTTTCTCTGAGAAGGGCTAACAGTGTGGACTGATCACTCTCTGGACATATACATTCCAGGTATTTGGAGAACTGCCTCAGGAAAGGCTTTCTCTGGAATCAGTTATCTCCCTTGGCCACTTTCAAGGATTAGCAGTAATAACAGTCCACAAGGTAAATTCCACAAGGAGACACCACCTAGGCCAGGTGGACGTTAAGTAATAGCTTTACACAATTTTACACAATTCAGCTCGGACCCTCCTTTCTTACAGCCTTACTAACTTTATAGACCGCTAACTCCTTACCTAACCACTTCTAGGAATATTTAGATAACCTTCTGTGCTGACAGCTATGCTCAGCCAGAACCCCAGTTCAAGCCTCCCTGTAATTATCATCATTGGCAGCATCCCCAGATGGAGGAAAGTACCTTATCAGAGATACCTCCGTACTTTCTAAGAACAGACTTAAGCATCCAGGCTACCCATTTGAGAAGGCCTGGCGGATGTGCCAATTAAGCTTTACTTCCTGCTTTCCCAAACCTTACCTCTAGTTCCAGATCTCCCTTTAACTATCACCAAAGGCATCTAGCTGTACACAGGTTGCCTAGCGACTGAGCACACTTTCCCCCACCCTGCAGAAAAATGGCAGATAGCTTGGACAGATAGGAGCCACAGGAAAAAAGAAGACAGTTTTATTTTCTCCCATTGACCTAGCAACTTATAGATTCTTAACATTTTCTACTAATCACGTTTAAGATTATAGTTGAGCACATAAGAGCCCTCTTCTTAGATATTACCCGAATTTAGCCTTTAGTTAATTCATTTCCCCATTGGTCACTTCCCTTTGGAGTTGCAAATGATAATTAACGGTTATTGCCTCTCAATGTGATTCTTATCACCCCTCCCTTTGACCCTGGAAGCCTGGCTTTATATACCAGGACTTCCAGGGCATGGGACGGAGAAGAGAAAAGAGAATGGAAGAACTAGACGGGTAAGAACTTGACAGGAACAAACTGAGATGGGGAAGAACTAGGTTGTAGGGCTAGAAAAGAGTACCAGAGGAACGAGATGGAAGATGTGGAAGAGTCAGATGGGGAAGTACTAGCTGGGTAAGAACAAGATGAAAAGGACCTAGATGAGGCAGAGTTAAGACGAGAGAATTAAGATAGAACTTAGAGGAAGCAGTAGATAAATATAGAGAGAAATCAGGCAAGAAAGGAGCTAGACACGAGAACAGAACTGAAGCTGTGTATATAGGATGTTATGACAGAGGAATTAAAGCAAGTGGACTACAGAGCTTGGTGTGCTGAGATTCTATTTCCTGAAAATAGTCCTCGCCATTAGTAGTTCTCTCTCCTGAGCCCCTGGGATGTATAATATTAAGGCTGGTCCCTCAAATATTATACAAGACTAAATCTCAGGAGTTTGTTAATGTGATATATGTTCCTTCCGTCTGCATTCCCTATACCATAAGTGATATATATTCCTCCCCTCTGCATTTTCCTATACCATAGGTGATATATGTTCCTTCTGTTTCAGTAAGAAGTGGCACGTGGAAAATAACTAAAATACATAATACTGAAAACTGTCAGGTCAAGGACACAGGAGAAAATGGGATTCAGTCTGAGGAACTAAATAAGGATAAACAGAAACACAACAATGTCTTTGTACTTAGATGCTTTTGAGGAAGATGAAATAGAATAAATGAGGAAGTGAGTCTTCTTTTTTACAATTCACATTCATGACATGATGTGGATAATTCATACAAGACCATAAACTGATGACTATGTGCTCTAGTTTGAATGTAAGATGTCCCCCAGAGCTTTGTGTGTTTAAACATGTAGTATGGAGCTGGTGGTGCTGTTTGGGAAGGGTTTGGATCCTTTAGAGGTGGAGCATCCTTGGATGAAGTGAGGTTCTGGGAAGACCCCATTCCCACCTCAGTTAACTCTCTCTGCCTTCTGATTGTGGATGTGAATGCAATGTTAATGTTGTTTGTTTTTGCTCTTTTGAGGGGTCCACCACCCAGTTCCCAAATAAATCACACACAAGGATGTATTCTTAATTACAAATGGCTAACCTTAGCTTGGCTTGTTTATAACCAGTTTTTCTTAACTTAAATTAACCCGTCTATTGTAGCACGAATCTTAAAAGGTCTTATTAATAAAAAACAAACCCGGGAGCCAGATATTGGGGTGAATGCTGAAAAGATCAGAGAAGCAGAACAAGCTCCACATCCAACCTCACCTTGCCAATTCCTCAGCTGATCTTGTTTCCTCAGACTGAAAGCCTCTGAGTCCTCATCTGCATGGATCTCAGCTGAACTGCTGCTAAAAGCTTAAAAAGGCTCTAATACCTGGTCCTCACGCCTTATATACCTTTCTGCTTCCTGCCATCACTTCCTAGGATTAAAGGCGTGAGTCACCATGCCTGGCTGTTTCCAGTGTGGCTTTGAACTCACAGAGATCCAAACAGATTTCTGCCTCCTGAATGCTAGGATTAATGGCGTGTGCTACCACTGCCTAAACCTATGTTTAATATAGTAGCTATTCTGTTCTCTGACTCCCAGGTAAGTTTATTGGGGTGCACAATATATCAACCACAGTCTATCTTTTGCCTCTGGGCTTTTATGCTTTTCTATTTCTGTATGTCTTTCTTTCTTTCTTACTCTGTTGGTAGTTGTGCAGCTGAGTGGCTGGCCCCTTGCATCTTTCTCTCCTTGTTCTCTAGCTCTTTCTTCTTTTTCTCCCAGATTTCTCCTTCTATTTAAGCTCTTTGCCTGCCAGCCCTGCCCATTTCTCTCTCCTGCCTAGCTGTTTAGCTCTTTATTAGACCATCAGATGTTTTAGACAGACAAAGTAACACAACCTCACAGAGTTAAACAAATGCAACATAAAATAATGCAAAACAGCTCTGCATCATTAAACAAATGTTCCAGAGAATAAACAAAAGTAACACACCCTAAAATAATATTCTACAAGATGTTACTATTGTCCCCTGTACCTACAGCCCTCCCTTCCCTGCCAGCTTCCATGTGGACCACCAACATGATGCAGTGATCCACTTTAACAATAAGCCACAATAAACCCTTCCTCCATCAAACTCTTTCATGTCACTTATTTCATCATAGCTATGAGAAAAGGAGCTGAAACACAACGATTCAGGAATAGACCCTGGCTGATACTTCTGTCCACTGAAGGACCCTTGAGTGGACTTTCTCCCCCTGCCTTCCAAGCAGAAGGAATAACTTGATTGCTGCTAGATTGTTCATTGGATCTGACCAGGAATGCCTTTACCTACCACTAACAAGTTCAGCATTTTGCAGGTTGGTCTTTCTACCCAAGTCATTATCAATGTTGTCCTCATCCATTCCATTGAAATCTGGATGAAAGTCAGTAGAGAGATGGATCTGACCAGGAATGACCTACCACCACCGACATCATTGCTCTGAAGGCTGTTCTCCTTACCCAAGTCATCCTCAGTGTCATCCTCATCACTATCATCGATACATGGAAGTCAGTGGAAACTTGGATGTGGCCAGGAATACCATTACCTACTACTACCAAGAGCATCACTTTGAAGGTTGTTCTCCTTACCAAAGTCATCTTCGTTGTTGTCCTCCTCCTCCTCATCGAAGTCTGGAAGGAAGAAAGTGGAGAGAGTGAGTGAATGACTCATACCTCGGTGACTGTAGTAGGTGAAGCCTTGCTACTTTACACAAAAACAAACTCAGCTTTTCTTTGGTTCACATCATTCACTGAGAACCACAATAGACATTCTACTCATGAGATAAAGTAACACTTCACGTATTAAAAATACTGCAAAACATCTTCATTCTTTTTACAGAGGAGATACCATCTTATTTGCAGCTACTGTTAAGAACAAACTAGGGACTTGAAAGATGGCTCAGTGGTTAAGAGAACTGCTCTTCCAGAGGACTAGGGTTTGATTCCCAGTACCAACACAGTGGTTCACAACCATGTGTAACTCCAATTCTTGGTGATCCAATGCCCTCTCTGGCCTCCACTGGTACTAGGCAACATGTGGTGTACCAACATACATGGCAGGTCAAATACTATATTGAATTTCCACAGTACCGTCATAAGTGCTACAGGACTTTTCGACTTTTTGCAAGGTCGTTTTTTGAGGTATGTCACTCTGTTCAGGAACCTTGGTACTTCTGAAATCCATTTTTTTCTGTATAGCAGAAACTAGAATGCATCACAACAAATATAGGTTAGCTGAATCATAAAATAAAAGAAAATTGGCCTTTGTTCTATGATAAACATTTGATCTCATTGCTGATTTGCAAGCACATTGTTTTGATTCAGAATGTCACTTCTGGAAGATCAAGGACATGAGTGAACATTTAAAGCACATCCAACATGGTCAATGTATGTAAGATCTCAATCCAGGTGGATGAGACAGTATTGACAGAAGAGCATTTGACTGAGTGTGTAGGATGGCCAGCATCCAAATTATCTTAAGAGCTATGTAAACACAGTGAAATTTGTGCAATTCCTCACTTCTCTGTTCTTGAAACTGACAGTACAGCTTCCTAAGGACTCCCATTAAGCCTAACGAATCTAAAAAAGTAAATGAATGTCAAGCCCCAAAGAAAATCACTAGCACTAAAAAGGGAGCTCTGTGGGGTTTGCCAAAGGCCAGAAAAATCAGCAAGAGGCCACGGTCAGATTCAGAGATAGTGTATGTACACTGCCAGGTCAGGGGGAAATGATTGCTTCTTTTCTTTCTTTCTTTCTTTTTTTTTTGAAATATTATATTTCCTTTTTATTTGCTTCACCACTTTTCATTCCTCACATAACATGATGTTTTACAGTCCATGTAAAAAATATAAGATCACCAACAAGGGGAGGCACTGGTAAGGGACCATCTCTACCTCCTGTTATTGTCTGAGGGCACTGTAATAGTCACCTTAAGATTACAGACCAAATTATCTGACAGAACAAAGAAACTGAAACAAGGATC
>CABHPP010000254.1:25796-37563 GCA_902168425.1 Peromyscus attwateri | reverse complement strand
TGCTTTCTCTTCTTGCTATTACCAACGCCTCCTTAAAAATCTGGACTCTGAAGGGGCCGCACATTTTGCGAATTGGACAGGCACCTCAGGGAACCAAGCTAGATGACCATGTTTCCAGATGTAGAGAATGGAGACATCCATTGACCAAAGCACTTGGCGACTTCTGATCATGAACCTAAACATTAGCGACAACTGATGACAGTGTTCCAACAGCTACAGAAAACAGAAAGCAACAACGGTAACAACAAACGTTTACAAAAATACAATCTTATTACTGCTTAACTGTAATAGATAATAGCAAAAAAAAAAAGCAAAATATGAGTTGTTGCAGAATTTTCTGTAGCTATAGGTGGAGGACGGGGGGTGGGGGGGGGTGTAAGACTATGCACAGCCTCCTCTATAATTGGTAGACCATAGCACGTGCAAGTTATTGTAAAAATGTGGACCCAGTACAAGAATCATTAGTGAGAACAGTAGAAGGTGGCCGTCTGTGAAAGACGGAAGCTGTGCATGCATGAACTATTGCTTGGGCATGAGCTTGCTAGCCCCAAAACTGTGTGTATGTATTGTTCTAATAATTATTCTTCTACACTGGTTTTTGTCCGTGTGTAGCCAAATCAGTTCGCTGGAGACTAACTTCACGCTCCCTGTCTAAAAGCAAACAGTCTCAGCATTTTCTTCCTTACACACCCTGCAATTTGGAGTCCTTTATCCCCTGTAATCCAGAAACACTGTATCTAGGGCAGCAAATCCCCCAGGGCTAGGATGACTCGGAAGGACAATGTTCAATGTTTCTGGGTTTCTGCACACAAAGGCTGCGGTATCGCCGGCAGTATGACTGAAGGAGGGACTTGGGTAATAACACCAAGATGCTTTGCATTCAGAGAAGAACACTTCCAATAAGAGGCTAACAGTTTAAGGGACGCAGCTCTTCAGTTGCTACTGATAACCATAAACGTGTGTTCTAAATAAAACCGCAAATACAAAGCTATGGAATGTTAAGCGGTTGGTTCATTCTTTCTAAACATGGGGAGCAGCCTCTTGGGAGTCATAATCGTTCACGTTCTCTCTTCCATTCATTTGTATTTCTTTGCTGTTTATGTGCACGGACCTACCTGGCTTCCCATAAGTAATGGAAGGTTTGCATTTCCCTCTGCGCTTATCCCTTAGTTACACACCAGCTGCCTCACCTGAAATTTGAGGACCAGGGAGAGGCTGCTCCAATCAAAAGCACAAAAGCCCAGAGCCAGAGAATTCTCTGAAGACAAAGGTTTTTAATCCAGTTGAAACAGAGAGCTGCCTCGTGAGGTAGGAGGGTCAGCTGCTTAACCACTGACCTACCAGGCCGGGGTAACCCAATTCCTTATGCCCTGGGCAACAGAAATTCCAGTAGCACTGGCTTTAGCCAGGTGACTTGTGCTGGCCCTAAAACCAGCAGTCTCTGGGTGGGGCTGGAAGCTCACCTAGAGAGAACACAACCATGTGCCAGGGCTTTGCCAGCAGCACCCCACCCCCACGTCCACCAAGGCACCCCTTCGGCTAGGTCTGCAGTACCATGGCTCAGCCTAAGCTCCTTTCTCTTTCATCCCACACTCCCAGGCTTTCCCTGGGCCAAATGGGAAAAGATGATCGTGTGGTGGTTGCATAAGTCAATATTGTCAACTGGCTACTGCTGGGGGCGGGTGTGTGTGTGTGTGTGTGTGTGTGTGTGTGTGTGAGAGAGAGAGAGAGAGAGAGAGAGAGAGAGAGAGAGAGAGAGAGAGAGAGAGGAGCTGTCTGTAATCCTGTTCTCAAAGAACTGTGTAGGGATGCGTCTGTGTACTCCTCACCACAGAACCGAAGCCGAAGGGTCTGAACTCAGTTACCAGCTTTATTTCCAGACTTACCTGAGTCCTGTCACCAACCAGTCACTTCCTGTCATCCTGGGAAAGCGCCAAGGTTGTTCGGTAATGAATGCTGAGATCACTTGAGGTTTTTGAGCCTCTGTGGCTCGTTGTTAAAACTAAGGAGACTCAGGCAGATCTCTGTGAGCTTGAAGCCAGCCTGGTCAACATAGTGAGTTAGGCTATGTAGAGAGACACTTTCTCACAAAAACCAAAACAACATCCCCCCCCAAAAAAATGAGGGCAACTAGACTGGTGAGTAATAGTGATGACTGCTGATTTTTAAGTATTTTTACTAGTAATTTTTTAATTTTAGTGAAGTCTTCCAGTAAAACATAAAAATATGGCTATGGTGGTCATTTGATTATAGTCATTGCTATTAAGGGAAGTTGCTAAGCTTCAGTATTAACTTTGGGACCTAAAGACGGCTAATCATTTGGAGCACTTAATAGACATTGGGACCTGTTGTGAATTAATTCGTCTGGGGTTGGTTGTAAAAGTCCCTTTTTGTAAGAAAAACCAAAGCATAGAGACATTAATAACTGGCCCAAAGTCACATGGTAAATAAGAGACAGAATGAAGAACCCTTAAGTCTTGGTGTTTACTCGCTGTGTTTAGATAAAGGGCCTGCTTCTGCTGTTTCTAGTGTTCTTAGTCTGTAGTTCTATGTTTATGTCCATGTGGGTATTCCTCAGTCTTCTATATGTTCACAAATACTTGAGAAACTCCACAGTTTCTTCACTCATGAGAAACTGGGTTTCCTAGCTACCTCTGGATGTGTAAAGTGGGGGAAATAGCAAATGTATGACTAATGAGCCCCTTAAAACAGGTGCTCTGACAAGCCACAAGGAGCAGAGACAACTTGGGCGTTTGGGGTCCTGGTGAATGAGCACTCGGAAGATACAGGTTTGAATGCGGAGCCTTTTCTAAGACATGTCACGGGCCAAGAGTGGATGTGTGCCAAGGAGGTCAGAGCCATGCGGAAGAAGAGGAAGTAAGTCTTTGCCAGCTGTTCAAGCCCGGGCAAGCTGTTTGACTCACTGAACCTGCATTGGCTCCTTGGAATGGGGATGCTTGAGTTACAGGAGCGCAGTGAGCGCTGAACAGGATGGCAGAGCAAAGTCTCATCCTCAAGGTGAATTGACGGCTGGGCAGCATTGGGGAGCGCATTGGAAAGTCCTTCTTGGTAAAATGGCACCATCAGCAGGTGAGCAGTAAGCTCCAGGGAGCTCTGCTCCAAAATCACAGAATGAGTGTAGCCTGTTATAATTGGAGGGTCCGTTTCCTTTGCATATACCGCCAAAGACAACATGGCTCTGGGTCTTCATACTCTGACCAGAGTGGGATCCTAAGCCAACCATCTGAGTGTGTTACGTCTACAGATCAGTTCCTTCTGCTCAGTCAGGGACTAGGTGAGAGAGCCACTGCCTCATAAAATCAGGAGAGCCGGTCAAATGCAAACCCACCTGTTCAAAACTGTCTGTCTTAGCCCCACCTGGGAAAGATTGCTAAACTTGGGTCTGAATGTGAGGAGCAACCAAAGAGGATTTGAAGTCTCTTCGGCGGCGCAGAGTGCCTGAGGGAGACCACCAAAGAAAGCAACTCAGAATGAAGGGCTCCTCGGCCTCAGTCTGTCTCATGAAATCCCTGGTAGGTATGAAAGAAACATAGTAAGTGCTTCCCAGACACCTATTAAACTGAGCTGAGCGCTGGGTCCGCTTCCTGACTGCTATGAGGTTTTATAACTTTTAGGAACCTGTCAGGATTGGGAGGATCAGACAGACTGTAAAAACTTCTTGACTTTGGCTACCTTAACTCTGTTTTCTGCACACATACAGGCACACACATACACACACACACACACACACACACACACACACTCATAGACACACGAATACACCACTCATGTACACACATGCAAGCAAACGCACACAGAGAGATACTCACCAAGCACACGTGTACATACACACAACCACACACACATACAAACTCACACATACTCTCACATACAAATACTATACGTATACACATACATGCACACACATGCACATATACATACATATGCACATATACACACACATACCCATACTCACACTCATTCACACACACACACACACACACACACACACACACACACACACATACCTGCCATTGTTCCTTCTTTTCAATCTGACTTTTGTTGTCTCCATTTTCCAAACCCTGGCCAAAAGGTAACCATGAGAACACATTTTGATAACTTGCCATAGCATCATAACAGAAATGGAATAATTCCATTTGTCAATCACTATTTGCAAAAACATTCTTTGCATTTCAAAAGTATTTTAAATAGATGTGCTAAATTTGATTGATGTAACAATCAGTTCCAGAAAGTCCATGACTAAGACAAGAATAAAAAAAAAAAAACCCTAAAATGTGTGACTGTATTATTAGTGCCCAGATTTAAATCACGGTATTTTGTTCTGAAATTCAAAAGGCCAGGGGTCTACACGGTGTATCAGTGCAGCAAAAAGACAAAACTCTTCCAGCTGGAGAGGGTCTCAATGGGAGGACAGTCTGTGTGCTCCTCTGGAATCGTGGTATTTTATTTTTACGTAGACACAAAAGTGAAAAACAAGCCTGTCTGAAGAGCAGCAGCCCCTCCCCCACTGAAAAGCTGGGATCTAGTTGCTGAATCCAGACCCTCCCAGCCCAGAAGCACTGGAGCTGGGGTAGAACCACTGTGCGTGTCCTGGGATTCCTTTGTGTTTCTCAAAGGTGCCCTGGGAATTGCTTTTATTCTCCCTCAGTGGTAAGGTTACATAAAACACTGTTGGGTAACCATGGAACATCTGGCAGAAGGTGCCGACCTACTCACATGTAAGCGTTTACATTATATTCTCTTCTATATTTATCCTAGGATTCAAGCACAGCTGTCCGCGGGGGAGTCCCCTGGGTCTTTTCATAGGAGAAGCAAGGGAAGGCCCATCAGCTTGGCTCCAGGACAAGCAGCAGCTTCGGTGAGGAAGACAGGCACAACACTGAATAATGCAGCTTTCAGAGCATCCCTCCATCCAGGCGTCTGGAACCTACTTGAGTCTGAATCTCAGGGAGACAAGGCTGCCTAAAACAATTTGCCAGAGGCCAGGCACTGTGAAGAAGCGGCACTGACGTGTTAGCTGACTTGTGGGAGGTGTGGGCAGGGGACAGGCAGAGTCCCCACATGGACCTGACAGCAGCTGAAGAGGCCTACTTCCTAGGGCCAGTGAGAACAGTACTGTGAGCAACTATGTGTGGCATCTGTGGTAGGTATCAGTGGATGGACCACTAAAAATCCCCCAAGGAGCCACAAAGATAACAGGGAAAGAATGGCGAGTGCCACACCCCAGCTAAGGACAGACCACGTTGCCCCAGTGACAGACCTTGGGAATTCTCAGAACTATTGGAGGTAGGACTTGGGCTTAGGAGAAGGGTCTAAACAGGCCACGTCAAAGGCAAATTTGAATCTTACAATTTTGTGAGTGCATGAATGAACTTTTGCTCCTTTCTCCCCCAAACCCCAGTTCAGTGAGATATAGGAAACAAAGGACAAGAAGAAACATTTAAGTTTGTGGGAACCTGAGCTGTCCAGGAGACCCTGAGCCACCTGTACTTAGAGAACATCCAAACAGGACACTTTATAACCAAAACCACCACTCAGTTGGCAGCGCTTACCTCAAACCCACCAAGAATCAAGTCACCCTTTACCTCAGCCCAGTGGTTCTCACCCTTTGGGGTCACATATCAGATCTCCTGCATATCAGATTTACATTATGATCCATAACAGGCCGGGTGGTGGTGGCGCACGCCTTTAATCTCAGCACTCGGGAGGCAGAGGCAGGCAGATCTCTGTGAGTTCGAGGCCAGCCTGGGCTACCAAGTGAGTTCCAGGAAAGGCACAAAGCTACAAGAGAAACCCTGTCTCAAAAAACCAAAAAAAAAAAATCCATAACAGTAGCAAACTTACAGTTATGAAGTAGGAACGAAATGATTTTTATGGTTGGGGTTCACAAGAACATAAAGAACTGTATTAAAGGGTCACAGCGTTAGGAAGGTTGACAATCATTGCCTTTAATCATTAGCCAAATCTATATGACCATGTGGCGGGTTTGTTATATACTCCGTGCACAGCCTCAGACAGGAGACTGACTTGCTCGCCTTCCCCATTGCTGTGACAGAATAAACGACCTAAGAAAGGAAGGGCTTATGGTTCACAGTTCATCCATCACAGCAGGGATGCCCTGGTGGTGATAGGAGGTTGAGGCAGCTGGTCATATTGCCTCCACAGAGAAGAAGCAATGGGAGGGGAATGGTGGTGTTCACCTCACTTCCTCCTTTTCGTGCAGCCCAGAACTCCAACCTAGGGAATGGCGCTACCCACTTTTAGGGTGGATCTTCTCACCTCAGTTAACCTAATCTTGATCATCCCACACAGGCGTGCCCAGAATCCTAGGTACTTCTAGATCCTATCAATGTGATAGTATTAACCACCATACTAACCGTATATAAAGTAGAAATAATACTATTCTACCTCTCAAAGTATGAAATCAAGAGGCTATACTGAAGATGCTTGCATGGGGGCAGTCATACAGACCATGTGACCCTTTTAGCTGGTCACAGCTGATTAAGCCCCAAGTGGGAAGCTGAGCCACCAGGCAGATTTTCTTTCTTGGAATTTGAAACTTGAGAGATATTTAGGCTTAGACAACCAATCTGACACCATGGGGTCCAGGCAACATTTTAGGGTAGCCATAATGGATACAAACAAATAAGTGAGTGGAGAAACTGGGTCTGAACAAAGAAAGAATTGACCAGGTAAAGAGGAGTGGTTAAGATGTCACATAGCCCCCAAAGGAGAAGGAGATGGGAGTAAGCCTCTAGTGACTGTCTAGTTCCCACAAAGCTTAGCTACACTTTCTACATTAGGTGTTGAATTCTTCTGCATTTTTATAGGATAAGCCTGCCACTCTCTAGTAACTTTTAAGTGTTTGTTCCTTGAAGAAAAATAGAAAATTGTAAAATGAAAAATAGCATGTTTTAATTAGGGTTTTTATTGTTGTGAAGAGACACCATGAACATGGCAACTCTTATAAGGAAAACATTTAATTGAGGCGGTGGCTTACAGTTTCAGAGGTTTAGTCCATTATCATCATGGTGGGGAGCGTGGCAGCATGCAGGCAGATGTGGTGCTGGAGCTGAGAGTCCTACATCTTGAATGCAACAGGAAGTCGACTCTGACACTTGGGAGGAGGAGTGTCCTGAGCATAGGGAACCTCAAAGCCCGCCCCCACAGTGACACACTTCCCCCAACAAGGCCACACCCACTCCAACAAAGCCACACCTCCTAATCGTGCCACTCCCTATGAGGTGATGGGGGCCAATGACATTCAAAGTACCCCACCATACAAGTACAGCAACAGCTTTGTCCAATTTTCACTTCAAACTTAGTAATTAGGAGGAAGAAAGAGCAAGCAACTTGACCTTTCAGGGAAGAGCAACTTCACAAACCTTCCACAACGCTGGAGAGTGTCAAACTCTCATAAACAAGGTATCGGGACGTAGGATCAGCTAGTGTATATCCTGTGTGGAAAATGCTCAGTCTTGCTAAAGGCTTGTAGCCAGCCAAATTCTTTTGACTCCATGCCAAGATCTAAATTCAACCTGGTTGAAAAGCAAACCGTAAATGTGGTAGTCCACCTGACTGCGAAGGCTGGGGACATATCTGGCTTAGACATCTGTCTTTCTCCTAGCTCCTTGCCTTTGTGGTGGCTTCACTGTCAGGTGGGCAGTCCACACCATGGTAAGATGCCAGCCGCGGCAGCTTAATTCCTACTAAGTAGTGTGTCTCTGTCTATGGTCTCAGGACTAGCTCTGATTGGCCTAACTTGGGTCTTATGCTTACATTTCTGCTATCACTGGTGCCAAGGGAATGCAACCTTTTCTTTGCCTGGGTGGGTGATGACGTCTCTAGAGTGAGTGGATATCGGATTGGCTTCAAAAGTTCACGGAGACGGAGTGCCAAGATTGTTCTGGAGAAGAAAAGTCTAGGGTGTTCCAACCACAGAATGGGGAAGCCATGCTGAGGGGCTTTTCCAGTCCTTCTGAGGCCTGCTTATTATGAGCACCGAAGGACAAATAAACCTTCTTTAGAAGGAAAGCCCTTTCTATTTTAAAACAAGCAGTGTGACCAAAAGACGCGCGCTGGCCTCTTTCCTCACTGCACCTTTGGTCAAGCCTCTGCCACCCAGGGAGGCAGAATCAATGGATGAGTCACTGTCTCCAGGCCCAGCTTCCCACCCAGTTCCCTGAGTCACCCCACACTCCACCCAGTACATTCTGCTTTTCTCACCGTTTCCTAGGATCTTCTGGGACAATTAGAGAGCTGTAGGCACTGAGGGAGACATGTGTCTTTAGAAGCAACAGATGCCCTCCTAGAGCAAGGCTAGCAGAAGACCTGGGCAGGATGGGTAGAGGAAGAATGGATTTTGTAGTCCTTGCTGTACTTAAAATCTGCTTGCTTGTTTGTTTGTTTTCCAGTGACCGGGGGCAAAGAGCTCCACACACCCTAAGCACGTGCTCTACTACTGTGCTTTACCTCAGCCTTTAAAATCGGATTCTTCATTATAAAAAGCAGATTTATGAGAAACCTGCCCCATCTCCCCGCTCCTCTGTTTAAAACGTAAGCTGTAACATGAATTGCTAAACAATCTTATTAATAAAAAACCCGGAGCCTGATATTGGGGTGAAAGCTGAGAGATCGGAGGAATAGAACAAGCCAGCCACAAGTTCTTACTGCTGGGAAATCCTCAGCCCAAGAGAGAGAGAGAGCTACTTCCTGTATACTCACGCCTTATATATCTTTCTGTGCCCTGACATCTTACTTCCTCTCTCGGCCCAGCTACATCACTTCCTCTTTCTGCCCAGCTCTATCACTTCCTGCCTGTCAGTACAGACCTCCAGATCACTATGGTTAACTAGTGCTGGGATTAGAGGCGTGTGCCAACACACCTGACTCTGTTCCCATTGTGGCCTTGAACTCAGAGATCCGGATGAATCTCTGCCTCCCGAATGCTAAGATTAAAGGCGTGTGCTACCACTGCCTGACCTCTATGTTTAATACAGTGGCTGGCTTTGTCCTCTGATCCCCAGGCAAGCTTGACTTGTTAGAGCACAAATAAAATATCACCACAATAAGCAAACACCTTTATCATCTTGTCCCGGGAAGCTCAGGCATGTCTTCCCACTGGAAGCCTCTCCTCTCTGCCTTCCATCTCCTGCATGTCCCGAAGAAACAGCATCTATCACCCCAGCCATGTTCCCACAGCACAAGGCCAGTGTTGGGGTGCCAAGGCTTTTCATGGCTATCTGGCTGTTCCATGATGTCTCAGAAGGGTCAGCGATGTCCTCAAGCTTTGCTGTTCCCTAGCCCCTCATACAGAGTTCAGCATAGAAAGTCATGCATAAGTGTAGAGAAGTGAATGAGTCCTGCAGAGCTTGGCAAATTAAATGTGTACAGTAATGTCTGTATTTTCATTGAGGTGTTTTATTAATTTCTTTTTCTTTCACTTCTAGGAGAGCCTAAAAGCAAGAAGAGTCCTTTCCTTTTCAGTATCATCTTGAATAGCTGCTCCTGCTGTGGACAGTTCCAGATACCACTCTGGAAAGCCAAGCATGTCTGCACTCAACAGGAACTGTTCCTAGGTAACGGTGGAGGATGGCAGGTCTGAGATCTGACGGTTCATGTCCGTGGAAACACCACAGCAGCGTGGTTACTGACAGCATGCACTCGGTGTTTGAACACAACAGGAAACATTCATTAAATGTTTCACGATCAATCTGCAGTTAATTTAAATGCTTATGCAGTTGTGCTGTACAGAATTAAATGCAGCAGAATAAATATAAATGATGAATAGCAAACTGTAGTTAACTGTCAGTGCTTTGGAATATTATGATAGACAATAAATAGGCCATTTGATTTTTCATAGTTTCTATTGGAAGTTTTTAAAAGGTTTTGTTTTTTGTTTTTTGTTTTTTTTTTAAGTATGCTTGGGAAAAAAGAATACTAATCTCTTACTACAAGCAGTAATAACATAACAGTCTTTTCATTCCAAATATTAGCAATTAAAAGTGATCACAGGAGAAGAGTGAAATGAACTTGAATGTGTTTGGGTATGCTTTCTTTCCTTACTGCCCCTACATAAGAGGGCGGTGCTTCAGTTTACACATTTCTCAATAAACGTTTGTCGAACATGATTATGTTCTAGGAAGCATGTTCTCCAGCTGAAAAGGACAGTTCATGGACATGTAAGTAACTTTCCCTTAGCATAACAAACCGAATCTCATTTTAAAAGGGGAGAATGCCATGTCTTATTTACTCCTTCCAATTAGCATCTTGCCAGAGACCAAACTTAACAATTTTGGTACCCACACAGTCTTTCCTCTCTACGGTGAAGTTCTGCATAGGTATCTAGTTTATCTCATGTTCACAAAAACCCTTAGTGGTAGAGATGACTATTATCCATCTGATTTTTGCTAAGAGGAAGTGCAATGCATGGAAGGCTAGAGGATTATCCCAGATGACACCAGTGACATTTTGTTGAGCCACGGCTAGCACCAAGCCACCTGATTCTGAGCTTTGGTGGCCTCCTGGTTATTTTGCATTTAAACAGAAAGTCAGTCTGGTGTCACTAACAGCTGGCTTGAGAGGTCAACTCTGGTCAAGGAATGTTATCAAGAATCTTTCTAAGATATGACCTCATCTTATATTCATGTAGGGCCATAAAGAAATTGAAGGATTGGGACTGTGATCCTTGGCAGCCATCCCTTCCTCCCATTGTATGTCATAAGACAGACACTTTTCCGTTCATGGAAGCCAGCCAAGAAGAAATGGATGTGGGTAAGCACCACTGTTGGTAAACTGGAAGTCTCTGAAGTCACAGCTCCGCTGGCTTTAAACAACCTCTCATCAAAAATGCACTAGACCTAAATCCTTGGGTGCTGCTTAAGAGCTCAATTGGCCGTTTAGAACCAGACACAGAAATCAATGACACATGCCCTTGAAGACTGTCAGCTTCGCCAAGTGAAGATTTTACTGGAGTGTTCCTCGGAGTGAGTCTGATATTTAGCATTCCTAAGTGATCCGATCCGTTCAGCTCTGGGGCAATAGAGATAGATGGAATTCAGTGGCTGGTGACAGGAGAGTCAACCCTTCTCTGTCCCTCCACGCCCCCACCCCCCAGCCTGGATTATGACTAAATGGCCTCTAATCAGTTTACGGGTCTCAAAGAAATGTCCGTCACTGAAGCCATTAGCGTGTTCGTGGTTTATTTGGTGGGTCGATAGCTGAGCTGGTGGTCTCTCGTAAATTCTAAAGAGTTGTGGAGGAAGAAGAAACTTCGCAAGGGTAAATGAAGTAATGGAGTGGATAGGGATGACAGTTAGCATCAGAAAGCCTGGCTCCTTTCTGGTGCCCCGAGAGACGGGAGACAGGAAGGACTCCCCTCTCTTTCAAGTCACAAGGTTGTGACAGCCCGTAAGTGGACTTGGAAGGGCTAGCAGAATCGCTTGTTTGGTTTTTCTTTTGAAGTTCACTGGCTTCGTGACTTAATGTACTATGGAGAGTCTATTACTAAAGATGAAATCCAAAAGCTGTACGGGAGCAAGGCATATTGGCTTGAGCCTCTGTTACCAGAACTTGGGCGCCTGAGGCAGAAGGACCACCGAAAGTTTGGGGCTAGCCTGGACTATAGAGTGAGACTATCTTACACACACACACACACACACACACACACGCACGCACGCACGCACGCACGCACACGCACGCACGCACGCACGCACGCACGCACACACACACACACACACACACGCAC
>CABHPP010000254.1:0-13932 GCA_902168425.1 Peromyscus attwateri | reverse complement strand
GTGTCTGTGTCTGTGTGAGTGTGGTATGCGTGTGTGTGTATGTGTGTATGTGTGTTGTGTCTCTGTGTGTGTGTCTGTGTGTGTGTGGTGTGTCTCTGTGTGAGTGTGTGTGTGTCCGTGTGTGTGTGTGTGTGTGTGTGTGTGTGTGTGTGTATTGTGTCTCTATGTGAGTGTGTGGTGTGTGTGTGTGTCTTTGTGTGTGTGTCTTTGTGTGTGTGTCTGTGTGTGTGTGTGTTGTGTCTCTGTGTGAGTGTGGTGTGTGTGTCTATGTGTGCGTGTCTCTGTGTGTGTCTGTGTGTGTGGTGGGTGGGAGTGGCAGGTAGGGTGGCTGTCACTGGTTCCCACTCTCGTAATGCTCTTACAGCTTGTGGTACTGCCTAGTCCCAGAGGGCAAAAGGGTGTCACTTAAATGTCAACTCACAGTCGCTCTCCCAGTCACGGCTGATGAGCGCATCTCTTGCCAGGAATGGTTTGCTTTTGTCTTCTGAAGAGTAAAAACATCTGTCAGGCGTGAAGGCTTGCTCGGGATGATAAACAGCTGACTGACCTGTGAGTCGACCGCATCTCCGCCCTTCCCCTCTCCCACCCCCACACTTACCCACACCTATCCCATTTCTTCCCGATCTGGTTTCTTCTCATCCTCACCCAAGAAGCCATCGGTTATGGGTAAATTGCACACACCCCATCATATGTGGAAACCCCAACACTTTCTTCCTCAGAATGCCACTGCATTTGGAGATATGGCCTTTAAGGAGGGGGTTAAGAGGATGGAGACAGCTGTACAAGTTCGAGTCCAATCTGAGAGCTTGTCGTTATCACAGCAGGAGATGAAGACACACAGGGAGGCACCAGAGGTGTCTTTGTGCACGTATATATGCACAAAGAAAAGACCATCTGAGGACCTAGCAAGAAGGTAGCCTTCTGTAGGCAAAAGGAAGACCTCCAGAGAAGCCTCCAGATCTTAGACCTCTAGCCTCCAGAACTTTCAAGAAACAAATGTCTGTTGTTTACACCACCCAGTCAGGGGTATTCTATCATGGCAGCCTGAGCAGACTTCTCCATCATCCCAGAAGGCCCCAGAGCTCACAGCTGCCTCCTCACAGCCTCATAGCATGTACACATCAGTCAGTGATACACATCTGCCCCTGTGCCCAAAGTGTATTACTTCTGTGTTACCCTTAAGTTCAAATGTGTTTTTATTCCTTCTTGACCATTTCAGAGTAAGAAACCTCTATTATTCTCCAACTCTCTATAACTTCTGGCATAGTCTTAATAATATTAAGGAAGCAGTTTTCTCTGATTAGTGAGAAACAAATGGTAGTTTTATTTCTCATCTAGATTCTGGATCAATAACATTGTTAATCAAAGCCATTAGACTCATGTGACTTAGGATTGCTATCAGCATTGCTTGTGTGATATTTAAACAATGGAAATAAGTCATTAGAGGGTGGGTCTCTATGTGAATACATTGAGTATCAGAAGACTCCCAGTTCCAGGGACAGGACATTCCACTGCTGGGCAGTCCTAAGTACCCCTTTCATTGAGATGACATCTTTCTTCCTGCTCATCTGTTCTGATGCCACTTCTACTTCGGGTGACAATAGGTCCTCAAGGCAGCAGCTGTGCCCAGCCCAAGCCTGGCTCCTACGTGGCTGCTGAGGGTCATAGTTCCTCTATTTCTGGGTGAAAACAAAAATCATTACAAACTGACATTCAGAAACCAAGAACGAGGAAAAAACAACCACATTTGATTTCTGACCTATCCTGGAA
Organism: Peromyscus attwateri; assembly: GCA_902168425.1. NCBI lineage: Eukaryota > Metazoa > Chordata > Mammalia > Rodentia > Cricetidae > Peromyscus > Peromyscus attwateri. Next base: position 12,162 of record CABHPP010000254.1, on the reverse strand, counting down.
ACTCAGAGGAGAGTAAGGTGATACAATTGTTTAGGGAATAATCCTTTCAGAATTCAATCCAGGTATCACTAGGGCATGGAGTCAAGGGTACATTTGTTCCTGTTGGCTTTTTCTACCATGCCTACTTCCATGTCCTACATAATAGAGCATATCAAATTAGAGAATATGGTTCAAAGGTCATGTTTAGAGTGAGTAAAAATGAAGAAAAATAAATAGAAGCAAACTATCTCTACAATAAAATGATGAAATATTAACCTTCATACAAGCAGCATTAGAGGTACCCAAAGATGAGCAGGGTTATAAAACTGATTGGGTGTTCCTTCCTGGTTATTTGTTTTGTTTTGGTTTGGTTTGTTTTGTTTTGTTTTGGTTTGTTTTGGTTTGGTTTGGTTTGGTTTGGTTTGTTCAAGACAGGGTTTCTCTGTGTAGCTTTGCGCCTTTCCTGGAACTCACTTTGTAGACCAGGCTGGCCTCGAACTCACAGAGATCCGCCTGCCTCTGCCTCCCGAGTGCTGGGATTAAAGGCATGCGCCACCACCGCTCAGCTCCTTCCCAGTTATTTAATAACTTGAATATTTCTATATTAGGGAAAATAATATGATATATATTAGCAGTGAAGGATACTAATGATAACTATACCAACTATTCATTGACATTTTCTATGAGATGTTGTTCTGAGCACCTAATGGCAGCCCAAAAGGATGGCTGTCCCTACTTGACAGATGACGTCATTGAGTACAAAGGTTAAGGAACAGAGGAGGTCTTACATCCCAAACTGTCTGATTCTGTACACCACCATTTTGCGATCCTGGAATTACGTGAAACAAGATCCACACAGGGAACACAGTGAGTCTAAACTATAAGAGGAGGGCTCAGCCAGCTGGAGACAGGAGCCAGATCACTGGGGTGGGGACAGAGCCAGGGCGGTCATTCTGCCTGCGGTCCAAAATGTCATTCCCAAAGCACAGAGGAGGCAAATGCTCAGTGTCAGGACTACGCAAAATGAATCTTTTAATTTTTTATTATTTAAAAAGCTTTTTTTTTAAAGATTATGTATATAGTTGAGATTTGGCCTGCATGTCTGTATGGACACCATGAGCATTCCCATGCCTGAAGAGGTCAGAAGAGGGCATTGGATCCCCTGGGACTGGAGTTCCCGATGGCTGTGTGCCACCTTGTGGATGCTGGGAACTGAACCCGGGTCCTCAGAAAGTGCAAAAAGTGCTCCTAACATCCGTGTCATCTCCAGCCCCTGATGAATCTTTACAAAATAGACTTTGAGAGCAGCCTGGAGCTGGTGATACATGGCCTTTAATCCCAGCACTCGGGAGGCAGAGGCAGGCGGATCTCTGTGAGTTCGAGGCCAGCCTGGTCCACAAAACAAGTTCCAGGACAGTTAGAGCTGTTACACGGAGAGACACTCTATCGAAAAAACAAACAACAGAAAAGGTAGATGGCGAGAGCAATCACCTGGCGGTGTGAGGGCTAACCTTGGTTGCCAACTCGGTTTCACGGGGAAATGAATCAGCCACAGTTTCTTACGCTGTGACCTTCCGGGGGTCACATGAATGAAAGTGATAGTTGTGAAATGTCTGTCAATAGTAAAAGAGCGATGAGTGCACGCCAATCAAAAAGGAATTTAAAATCATGCCAGGCAGCGGTGGCACACGCCTTTAATCCCAGCACTCGGGAAGCAGAGGCAGGCGGATCTCTGTGAGTTCAAGGCCAGCCTGGCCTACAGTGTGAGTTCCGGGAAAGGCGTAAAGCTACACAGAGAAACCATGTCTCGAAAAACCAAAAAAATAAAATAAAATAAAATAGTGAAATCACAAGCTGACTGAATTCCAGGTGTTTCCGACAGCGCCCATCATGCTCACTTCTGAACACCCCATGTGCCCTCTGTCAACACACCACCCAACACCAACTTAAGAGGGCCTTGATGATGTCATCTCACATTCAAGACTACAGCATGCTATCACATCTTCACTCAACTGCAAAGCTTTCTGCTCTTATAGCAACATATTGTTCGACAAAAGAAAGCAAAGCCTTTCAATAGTTTCCAACCATCATTTCTCAGCATGCAAATATCCAGTTAGTATATCTTTTGGGTGGATTGTGTTAGAATGTTTGATTTTAAAGACTGGTATTCAGGTTGCTGGCTTGAGTTTCATTAAAAAGTCATTAAATGAATCCTGGCTTGGGATTAGGAAAGCATTTCTAACCATTTCTAAAATGCCCCCAAACACAGGTCTGCAATTACATACTATATATTAATGCAGAGACATCCTCAGCTTCAGTGATAATAAAAATCAAAACGCTGGTCCATTCCAAAAAATAATAGAGATGTTCTGGGTCCTTCAGTATCAAATATTCAACCAAGATTTAATTATTTTTAAAAATGTCTTCTTTGTTACATTTTTAATGTATACGTGCCTGAGGGTATATATGTACTATTCTATATGTGAAGGAACCCAAAGGGGCAGGAGGCGGGCATCAGATTCCTTGGATCTGGAGTTCCAGGTGATAGTGAGCCACCCAGTGTTTTTTAAAATAAATTTATGATATAATACCAAAGAATTGTTTTAGAGTGAATTTCTTTAAACACACACACATGCCTATCAGTGTTTGGTTTTTATGCCAATTTTATATGCTTCTATACCTAAGGTCACTTGAAATTTCTCACACACACAAACAAAGGATCATGGGTAGAAAATTTTAAGAAGCCCTGGCCTAGGTGATTGGTACAGTACACTTCTGGGTGTGTCAGTAGGGTCATTTCAAAGATGGCTGCTAGGTGGGGCAGCACCTGATAGGGAAAGCCCTACCCTGAATGTGGACAGTACCATTCAATAGATGAGATCTAGGATGGCATAGAAGCAGGAGAAAGCAATCTAGAGCAAGCCCACCCTCCATCTCTCCCATCTCCTGGCTGCTAAGAGGTGAGCCTCACCTCCTCAACATACCCCTGTTGCCATGGTAATCTGCCCATCACAGGTCCAGAATAATTCAGCCATTCCACCATCGACTGAATCCTCTAAGACCAGGAGTCAAAATGTGTAAGTTGTTTTGCTCTAGTATTTTCTCATGGTGATAAAACAAACAAACAAAAAACCACATTTTGACCAGGGCAACTCATTGAAGGATGAGTTGGTTTATCTGGGCTTATGGATCCAGGGGGACGACCATCTTGCATGGGAAGAGTGGCAGAACACAGGCATGGTGGTTGGAACAGCAAGCTGAGAGCCACATCTTAAACTGAAGGCACAATGCAGAGAAGGAACTCCAACAGCAGTCTTTACGCTATCAAAGCCCACCTCCGGTGGCATGCCTCCTTCAACAGGACCACACCTCCTAAGCCTCCCCAAACAGCACCACCAACCGGGAACAAAATATTCAAAAATGTCCAAGACTGTGGAGAACATCTTCAAACCACTCCAGAGAGGTGATCTTCATTTTGTTTTTGTTTTTTTGGATTTATGTCTACATTCAGGTTTCTGCATTCAGTTTCAGGATAGGAAGCAGAAGCAACTGGGCCCAATAATTAGAGAGAGTCTTTCTTGAAAACTCTCTGCTCTTCCGCACTTCTTTTATTTATTTATTTGTTTGTTTGTTTGTTTGTTTGTTTGTTTTGGGGAGCTGAGGACCGAACCCAGGGCCTTATGCTTGCTAGGCAAGTGCTCTACCACTGAGCTAAATCCCAAACCCCACCCCTTACCCCGCACTTCTTATACTAGGTGGAAGGGCTTGCTAACACACTGTTCACACAACTGTGACCATCTTGAAAATGTCTGTGTTTGTGGTTAAAAGGATGGACCACACAGGCTCTCTGTGGTACTCTGCAAATGTGTGCAGAAGAGTTGAAGGGAAAGGGGAAGGAAATGAAAAAGACAAGCCAGTTGTCTAACCTTTAAATATCTTCCCTTACTCAGAGGTGAAACTCCCGGGACAGGATGTGAAGGATGCTTAGAACAGATGTGAGAGTCTACGTTTCTTCCCCCTGATTTCAGTAAACAGGAGTGAGGATAGCGTTCCGGCAATGCAAGGATCTAAGCATGCAGCCCAAAATGATGTGTTCCATTAATGGATCTTGAGAAAAGAGAAATTTCTAGAAAATTGAATATTCATTTTCTTCTGTACAGAAATGCATATGCTTTCCCAGGGGCTTCCAGACTTCTTAGATTTGAGCTGCCTCAACAATAATTTTTAGGTGCTAGTCGACTACTAATAGTTTCACTTAAGACTGCTTCCACAGAAGGCCGCAGGTTTCCAAGGCAATTGAGGCCTACAGAGAAGCAGAAACCAGAACTTCTCCATGCTGTCTGTTTTCCCCTGCCTTTTGTTCTACTTCCTCACCGAGCTGGCAGGGAGAGAAGCTCATCATAAAATCTGACAATAGCAACTACAGAGTCCCTTCTCTTCCACAGAACTGTGTTTATAGGCCCTAGAAGAGAGAAAGCACTATGAATAAGGTTGGTTACCTTATGATAGACTGTTCTTGCTGGTGTGTGTGTGTGTGTGTGTGTGTGTGTGTGTGTGTGTGTGTAGACAAGGTTTTACTATCGAAAATAGCCTAGAATTCTTGATCTTCCCAACTGTAGGGATCCTGGGTATGTGATCCCATGCTCTGCTAAAGTATTTCTTTAAGAAGAAATAAAAAGAGACGTTGGAGCTTAGCAGTTAAGAGCTTGTACTGCTGTTGCAAAGGATTCAAGTGTGGCTCACATTACCTACTTCAGGAAGCTCACAACCACCTGTAGTTCCAGCTCCACGGGACCCAGCGCCCTTTTCTGGCTGCCATGGGCACTTGCATTTATGTGCACGTGCATGGTGCATGTGCACACACACAATTAAAAATAAGATAGATATTTTTTGAAAGTGAGATTGAGGATCAGGGCTCAACCTCACTTTCAAAAAATATCTATTTTATTTTATATCTATTTCATTTTATTTTTAAAAATACACATTTTATTCAGTGGGTGAAGGTGTTTGCCGCACAAGCCTGATGACCGGAACTTTTTTTAGCCCCAGAACCCACATAAAAGGAGAAAATAGAGAGCTGACTCTAAAGTGACCTCTAACCTCTAATGCACTCCACGCACGCGTATGTCTTCACTCGCACACCATACACACCCACACACTCTCACACAATAATAACAAAATAAAAAAAAAATTAGGGGAGGCTGAGAAGAGATAATCTTAGAGGTTAAAATTATGAAAATTATTTTTCCAAAGGCAGAAAATACATTTTAAATTCCCTACACAATGCCCCTAACTTGTCACTTCTATGAAGCAGGACTCCTCTACTCTGAAAAGTGGGCTACTAGGAAACCGTTAACTCCTAATGAGCCGAATGGGAGGCTCTCCTTCTACAAACGCCTTCCAGAGCTTTCGCTATAGGCTTACTGTGTAACACAGGTGATTTTCCTTAGGAGGCTAAGGGCGTATTTCACAACTGATGGGTGGGACCTCCCAGTCAACTAAATTAAAAACCAGAGCAGAGAGACGTAGAACGGTATCCATCCTGCCGTGGCGGATAGTGGGTAGCACAATACATGTACAACTGTGCTGAAGGCTGAATTCCTGTGCAGCATCCAGGATACCTTTCCTGCCTCATGACTGAAGCAAGCCTATATGAAGCAAGCCTATAGCAAGAGGTCAATGCGCCTGGCCCATCATGGCTGAGACCATTAGCACAGGGGACCATTTTCTTTGGGGGATTCATTCTCCTAAAAGTTCTTACATCTAAAACAAAATGAGGGAGGATGCCAGGGGCTGTTTTGATTTTCGATTTTTTTTTTTTTTTTTAAGGCTCACTGACCTGTTACAATATGTACCATTCCATCAATGTTTTCCCGATGGGCCTTTTGTTTTTTCAGATTTAAACTCTTCTGTCTACTTAAACCTTCCTGGGTCCCATGGGTTAAAACCTAATCCATCATATTCAGTTGCCTCCTCAGAGTAGAATTTAATATTCTGAAGTACTTCCTACTCCCTGATCTGTCTACCTCCAACTTTTTAGTAAAGAGCAGGGAAATAGGAGAGGGGCGGGGTGGATGACTCTTCTGAAAGTCACTTTACAAACACTTAGGCAATCAACTCAGACCTAAAAGAAAAATTATAACTTGAGCTCAGCATGTCATAACAATGCAGATTTTCTCTCACTTACTTTATTGTAGTCTGACTGCTCAGGGAAGAGTCTCATAAATGTCTTTTGGGCTTGAGTAAATTGCCAGATATTACTCTGCATCCCGCTGAGAGCTCTCCGGTGTTTTTTTTTTTTTTTTAATTCCTTGAATTTCTTTTTCATTTTTATTCCTTAATTTTTAATTGTTCTTCATGTCTCAGAAACATCTGGTTGCAAATAACAGTCACCCAACATTATCCTCTTTTGTGTTGGGACCCCTGAGGCTATACATCACCCTAGATGAACGGTTCTCAACCTTCCTAATGCTGCGACCCTTTAACGCAGTTCCTCAGGTTGTGTTGACCCCCAACTGTAAAAATTATTCTTGTTGCTACTTCATAACTGTAATTTTTCTGTTGTTGAATCATCACATAAATATCTGATATTACAAATGGTCTTGGGCGACTCCTGTGAAAAGGTCATTTGACCCCCCTGAAAGGTGTCGAGACCCACAGGTTGAGAACCACTGTCCTAGACAGAGGGTGAAAGCTGCATCGGTAAGAGACAAGCAGCCCTCCTCCACCCTGGGAAAGATCCTGCATCAGGGAACATCCTGATGGATATAGGTAGACTCAATGAGGAGGGAGGCATGGGAGAGGCTTTGAATGCTCAGGGTGGTTACTGTATACATCTTTTAGAGGTGGTTGCACGTATATGCACACCCTACGTCTAAATAAACAAAAGCAGGATGTCAGATTGGGAGGAACCACAGTCATGGAAACAGGGGCCTAGATTCCAATTCTAGCTTCACCAGTGATTGTGTTATAAAATAGGGATATCACCACGAATCAGAGGCTCTTCTGAGTAAAGCTTTGAAGCCCTGAGTGATTGCAGAAAACAGGTCTATGGTGCTGTCCACGGTCTTGGCAGGAAGCATCTTCCCATGGATTTCTACCACACACAATTCATTTAGAAGCTCAGCTGGACTTACAGTTACATTTACTCCTTATGCTTTTCTCCATACGGTCATTATGAAAGTATGTTAACTGTGGATTCTCGGGGTAAAAAGGGTCACTAGTGCGGCTGCTCTCTGACAATCTATGACATGCCCAGGCGCCTAGCAGCAGATCGTTCTCTAGGAGTTCCCATAGATGTGGAAATACAGGATGAGCAGACACTCACTGTCCAGTTTGCTCAGAGTTGAGCTTTCCAATATATGTGTATCTGTATATATACATACATACACATATATATACATATATATGTTTTTCAAGATAAGGTTTCTCTGTGTAGCTTTGGAGCCTTTCCTGGATCTTGCTCTGTAGACCAGGCTGGCCTTGAACTCACAGAGATCCGCCTGGCTCTGCCTCCCGAGTGCTGGGATTAAAGGCGTGCGCCACCACCGCCCAGCTTCTAATATTCTCTTTTATGGAGAACTGGTTGTTATGGATCAAACAAAGCCCTGAGAATGAAGAGCAGACCAGCTCTGACCTCTCCTCTTTAGAATTCATTGTCATTGATAGATCTTGAGTAGGTGCAATGGTCCCTTCTGGGGATGACTGTCAAAGACGGACATTACATGTCTTCAGTGAGGACAGCCAAGGTCAGAAAATGCTTGGCCAACCATAATCTTCCACGTTCTTTTGCAAGAGATGAAGTTTTAGGAGTTTGGAGGATAGTATTAGTTTCTTCTTCTTTCTTTTTTAAAAAGAAATTACTTAAGTGTACATGTTTGTGTGTGCATGAGTTTATGTGCACCACATGCATGCTGGTGGCTGCAGAGGCCAGAGAACTTTGGCTCTCCTGAAACTGGAGTTACAGACAGTTGTGAGCCACCTGATGTGGGTGCTGGGAATCAAACTTGGGTCTTCTTTGAGAGCAGTAACACTAGTAATTGCCGAGCCATCTCTCCAGCCTCAATACTGACTTTTTTCTATTTAAAAATATGTAGGGATCTGTCAAGATGGCTCAGTGGATATAAAACGCTCGCTGGACAAGTGCAAGGAGCTGAATTCAACTCCCAGCACCCATATGAGGCTGGGCGTAACAGCGCATGGCTGTAATTCCAGTGAGAAAGGAGATGGAGACTTACAGGCCACCTCGCCTGCCATGCTCAGCAGCAACCAGCAAGAGACCCCACCCCAAGGTGGGAAGCAAGAACTGCTGCTCCAGGTTGTCTTCCGCCATGCAGGCCGTGGTGTGCATGTGCCCACACTCCGACACACAAATATGCATACACAGACATGCACATGCAACCGTAAAAAGAGAACACTATATTGAAAACAAGATGGCTGGCACAAACCCCTTTCTTCCAACTGAAGCTTCATAGCCACTCTGGCTTGATACATCCGTTCCCAAATTCAGTTCGACATTGTTCTTACGAGAAAAAAAAAAAGCACAAGTCTCTTACAGACACAAGAAAACACTTTGTGTCTTAGCTTCCTCATTGGGGGAAAAAAAAAGAGGACATTAACAGTGCCTATATGATGTGTGTGTGAGGAGTAAATGACTTATTCATGTGAGCTGCTATTATAGTGTCTTGTGTGGCGTCATACCTCATTGCCTCATGATAAACGGGGATGTGATCTGTAAGCATATTAATCCAGGGGAAGGAGATGACATTTTCACCCTAAGGCTCTGCCCACTGACCATATTCGGTGTGGCAGGCTGCTTACAAATACTATTTTTATTCATTTACTTCATCAAGACCCATGATAAATTTATACCCCCTCCATCCATTTGGAACCAGATATGACCGATACGACTTGCTCTGGCCAAGCAGTGTGTAAGCAGAAGTGACATGCACTATCATGAGATGGGAGCTTTAGGAGGCAGAGGACGAATGTGATTTGTTTTCTTGCCATGACTACAGTTATTATCGAAACACTGGGACATGGAATCACCACCAGCTGGGTCCTGAACATGGTGAGCCAGAGCCCTGTTTTAATACACATTTCATAGAGTCAGAAATAATTTACTGGCACCTGACATCTCCATCATTTGAGAGTTACTGCTTTGGCAGCATCCTCGTAGACAAGCCATGCTAGTCTACACTGCTGATACTACCTTCCATTATTATCAATGCTATCCTGGATACTTGTTAATGTGTGTATACAGAATGAGATTTCTAAAACCATAAACTAGAATCCATTTGGAAGAAATGCATTTACTCTTACAGAGATAAATTCAGTTGGAGCCCTTGACTAAGTTTCTAAAAACTTTTTTAAAACATATAAAGGGCCCTAGTGATCTAGCTAACGTGCCTGCCACGCACGCCTGAGGACCTGGGTTCAGATCTCCAGCACCCATGTAAAGAACCAGGCACAGCAGCAAGCTTCGTACTAGGTTGGGGTAGAATGGGGAAAGTGTGTGCCGCAGGAGACAAAGGCAGAGTCCCAGAGCTTGCCTGCTAACCAACCTAGCTAGTCACTGAGCACTCAGTTCAGTGAGATAGTCCGTATCAGAAAAAAAGATAGCCTCCGCATGTCCACATGGGCCTATGCACATTTACCTGCATTTATGCGTGTACCACACACACAAGACCAAACAAGCCAACAAAAGCAATAGCTGTGCACACGTGTACAAAAGGAGAGGGAGGCTTCTGAAAGTGGAAAGCCAAGCTCGTGGATCCCACGAGCCCAAAGGCTGTGTTCAAGTCAGGGTTTCCAAAGTTCGTTCACTCCTTTCCTCTCTTCCTTTTTCTATGTTTCTTACCTTTTTCCCCAGATTAAACAGAAAGTCCAGACATTACACCATGTAAGTTCTAAATGAGCCATGAACAAAACAAAGAGGAGAAAAAACTAACCCATGTGCACTTGGTTACCTCACCATCTTTGTTGGTGACAGACAAATGAAATATTTCTGCTGGGTAAAAATTACAAATAATTAAATGCTGGGCAGTGGTAACACACACCTTTAATCCCAGCACTCGGGAGACAGAGGCAGGAGGATCTCTGTGAGTTCCAGGACAGCCAGGACTGTTACACAGAGAAACCCTGTCTCATGGGGGCAGGGAAGACACAGATGGACAGCATCTCTTCCCTGGGGAAGGTGCTCAATATTCCGATGGTTATTGGCTCATGTGCCCATGTTTTTATAGATTGTGTGACATCAAACAGAAGAGTAAAACCACTGTCTAGATCCAGTCACAGACTATCCAGGTAAATATCAACCAGGGAAAACCTCAAATTCAAAGGCTTATTTGTTTCGCTCTGAACAGCGTTTACCTGCCCGCTCTCTCTGATGGATTTCTCTCTCTGCCGCCAACTGTCTCTGTGCAGGACTTGAAAATAACGTTCTTGGTCTCCACACGGGGCAGCAGTAAGTCTCCTGGCATGTCAGGATCTCACAGAAAGTGATTTCAGGCACTTGAGGGGAGGTCTGTGTGGTCGCCAAGGTTGTGTGAGGAGCTACAAGGCATTGAGCAAAGGAGGGTCACGCAACGTCGTGGTCCGTGGAGGGAAAACGGGTCGGGCTTTCGGTGAGGAGCAGGAAGACAGTACCTGAGGGGGAAGCTGTGGACGGCAGAGCCGGCTCTGGAGAACTGGTGATATTGCTGCAAGAGCACAAAATGGTTAGTGAAACAGGCCTTTAAGAGTCCTTCTGTTAGGACTGGAGTGACAGCTCAGTGGTTAGCATTTGCTGCTCGCCCAGAAGATGGGAGTTCAGTTCCCAGCCCTCATGCCAGTGAATTCAGACAGCAAACAGCTCCACCTCCGGGGCATCCAATGCCCAATTCTGGCCTCCTCAGGCACCCACATACACATACACATAAATAAGAATAATGTTTTAAGTCCTTCTCTCAAAGGAACACAAGATCTGAACTCTTACCTTAGAGGGAGATTTGGGGAGCGTCGGTCTTGATCCTTTAAGCTAAGAATGTAAAGGGCGACTATTGTCAGGGCGCTGTTAAAAGGGGGGGAGAAAGCGTTAGGTGGCAGATTTGTTTCCATATATAACTCAGTCAAGTTCCAGCTGGCCACAGATGTACTCCAGGCCACACAGATGGGAGAAGTGAGGAGAGGGAGCTGTGGCTGGCAGAAACACCATGGAAACGGCACAGTGAGGGTTTTCTGCCTGGGAAAGTGAAAAGAACCCTGGGCTCCTGGTAGTTCAGAGGCTCCGAGGACTCTAGGTCGAAGGAGCTCTCCACAGAGCAGACCCCCTGACCCTTGCAAGCTGTCACCAGGGGAGGCCTGTCAACAGCTGGAGGCGGGAAAGAGAAGGACAAAACTCGCTTCCTGCGGGTAGTGTTCATCCACACTGTTGAGCTGGGAGGTGAAAGGAGGCAGAGGTCAGTCACGGAGCCCAAACCCTTTGGTCATCTACAACATCTCTCAGAGTCCAATATGTCAAATTATGCAGAGGGAAATAAGGAAAGGCACAAAGCAGCCATGTGACTTCGAAATAATGAACATGCCTCTCCTCTCATTCACACAATTTACACAGCGAAATGAAAGTGTCCCTTAAAGGCTCTGGCGTTTGAGACACGGATCCCAGCCATGTTTATCCGTCTAAACGTTGTGTGCCTTCCTCTTTGTAGGGAGTTTTTAGACTCTCTCGTGAGTCACGTAAAAGTCTGCTGGAAATAAGGTCACCCGACTTGCCGTCCTGGCAGCCTCACTTCACACCTTGCTTTCCAAACCCAACTCCTCGGGACTGTGTTCTCCCCTGCAGGTGGTAGATTTACCATCGCTGCATAAAAACACAGAGATGTTCCCCAAATGAATTCCACTCACCAGAAGGGAAGCCCTAACGTGTTCTCAGAGACAGCTGGGAGATGCCGGACAGGCTCAGTCCTTTCTGGAAAAGTGGTACCAAGTCTAAGGATGTGTCAGACAGACGCTGTCGCGTCACCCCAGCAACCGTTTACCAAGGTCCGGCTTCCCCTGCTTTGTGCTTGCCTGTGTCTCTCATTCTCTGTCCCCCACTATTAATTCTAAAATCTTTCCCCCATTCGTGTTTGACGTCTGTCTCAATGCACAGGCCAGATGACTTCTTTTTTTTTTTTTTTTTTTTTTTTTTTTTTTTTTTTTTTT
>CABHPP010000253.1:64909-81371 GCA_902168425.1 Peromyscus attwateri | reverse complement strand
GTCTGTGGGCTCCTGCACTCTCTCTCTCTTTCTGTCTCTCTGTCTCTGTCTCTCTGTCTCCCTCCCTCCCTCTCTCTCTCTGTCTCTCTCTCTCTGATATACACACATGCCACATAAACACACATACGCATAATTAAAATGAATATTTCAAAAACTAATTCAGATTCCTGTGTCCTGTCACAACCATAAAAAACCAAATTTCTTGGAATAATCCCATAGATTAAGGTTCTTCTTTTCATTTCTTTATCATATATATAATATCTACATATCATATATATATATATATTTTATGTGTGTGCATACACATGCATGCACCAAGTGGGTGTATATGGAGGTCAGAGGACAACTTATGGGAGTTAGTTCTTCTCCACCATGTGGGTCCCGGGACTGAACCCAGGTCACAGGCTGCACAGCAAGCACCTTTACTGCTGAGCCGGCCCGTTGGCCCACACAAAGACTTTTAAAAGCTCGTTAGAGGAAGCGAGATCTATTGCCTGCGGTTGAGAACCACTGATCTTCACATGGATACCGGCAGCCATGTCCACTCACCCTGTTAACAATTCCCCCGTTGATGTATTACTGGGTTTTTATTAACTTTCTGCCCTTTCACCTCTCACACTAAACTCTGAACTCTACAAGGCCAATCACATGTCTTGCTCCATACTGTTGAGTCCTGGAAGCCTAGAAGTCACTCAGTAAATACTTGCTGAATGAATGCATGAATCCATGGTGGGAGGAGGGGGGAAGAAGACCACTGTGTTGAATGTTTTCTCAGTGTGTGAAAAACTGGCCCCAAACTGATTCTGCGTGCTAACAGCCACTTCTTCCCGGGCTTTGTGATGTCCTCAGTAGCTTCAAGTCTGTTTTTTTATTTTGTTGTTTTGTTTAAGCTCAGATTTGCAGTCTCCAACAGTTTGAGGGTTTCTCTCTGTTGTCATGGTCAGATGACCTTTTGCAAATAGGACTGTCTTCCCCCTCCCGGGTTTTATTACTCTTCCTGCTCTTCAGCTCTTTCGCCCCCTGCTGGACACTGTTGAGACTGCAGCCGCGCCTTCTGGACCCCACCATCTCCCACTGCTGAATGGCTGCAAGTCCCAGGGGGGGCAGCCTGGTCCCCATTCCGTGTTCCATAGGGAGGAGCAGAGACTGGCTTTTTCTTTTCTAAGAGTGTGAACCTCACGAGGCCATGCGAGCAGTGGCACTTGGGACTCTGTCTTGGTTGGTAGTAAAGCAGCTTTGGGGGTTTGCTGGCCTCCCCTTCTTCATAGGAACAGGCACAGAAGTACACTCTGGGTGGACTGGAAGGCACTTCTTAGAACAAACTCCACCCTGAACTCACAATAGACTGTCATTCAGAAAACTAGGGCTTTGGTCATTAGCCAAGCCCACTTGCCCAGGATTCTCTCCTTTTCTTCCCTTCACATGAACCCTCTTTAATTTTTTAAAAAATTATACTGGGTTACATCAGTAAATGGTTACATCAGCCATTTTCTTGCAACTGTATAATCTCTCCACACTTCACTGCCCTTGCCTCCCTTATCCTTTTCCTAAGAAAGTTTTACCTTTAATTTCATGCCATGTATATTACAGGGCTTTGTATATCTATATAAAATATAGAACCTGTGCATGAGAGAAAATGTGATAACCATGTTCCCAGACTGACTCAGTTCACTCCATAAGATGATCTTCATTGCATACATTTCCCTGCAAACAACTTAACTTCATTCTTTGTGGCTGAAAAAAAAATCATTATGTGTGTATATCATTTTATCGATTTTATTTTTATTTTATGTGTATGAATGTTTTGTACACTACTTGTGTGCCTGGTTCCCAGAGAGGCCAGTGAGGACATCAGAATCCCCGGAACTGGAGTTACAGACAATTGTGACCCACTTTATGGGTGCCGGAACTCAAACCTGGGTCCTTTGGAAGAGCAGCCGTTGCTCTTAACTGCTGGGCCATCTCTCCAGCCCCACATTTCCTTTAACGACTCCTCTGTTGATGAGCACCTGAGCTGATTCTATTAGATTAGTTCTTTTCTTTCCAATGGGGTCTCATGTAACCAGGCTGGCTTTGAACTCCCTGGGTAGCTGAAGATGACCTTGAATATCTTGTTTATGGATTCGGTGTTGGACATCAAACCTAGGGCTTGCTGAGTGTTAGACAAGTGCTATATTAACTGAGCTACATCCCCAGCACTCAGAGCTCTTAACCTACAATTTCTTAGTCACCACTGGCTCAGCAAAACCAGAGGCCAGTGATGGATCCAACTTGGGCTTCTGCATTCATCCTTGCTCGACACACTGCTGTGACATGCCCTCCCACTGGGTCTAGATGTCTTTTCATTAACAGCAGTTCTTACAGCTAGCTAACATCTACCGCATGCTTGCAATGGCGAGACTCCAGCCATACACTCCACCCACAGCTTCCTTCTCTGAGCACAGCTGTACAGAACAGCATCTTTGACATCAGCCGAGGCTCAGACTCCATCCAGGTTTACCCATCACTGACTGTGAGCGAATCCATCTCTCGCTCCCTGCCTTGGTTATTCCCTCTGTACAGTGAGAATACTGGCCGCTCGCACAGGCCTTTGAGGAGATGGGAATGCCCATCCCTGCACATCATAAGCACTTAAGCATTGGTCATTATCACCATCTTGCCGGTTTTGCTCAAAAGTTGTCGCAATCATGAACCTCAATCAGTGAGGGCAAACTTCCTTTGAATTTAGACTACATTGGAGTCATTAGTTAGCCCTTCTTTTTGGATTACAGGCTTGGATACAGAGACCATGTCCTCAGAAGTGGTTTTCCAGACTCTTCTAACACTTCTGGACAAAGAGGCAAAGAAGGATGGTGGAGAGTTCAAACTTTAATTGTCAATGCCACTGAACGTGTTTAAATCAGGTTTTCACAGGTACTTACCCCCTTGTCAAAGGTGGCAAAGAACTTGATGTAAGGCTGGAAGTGTTCCGCTGCCTCTTGGAAGGCTTTGTAATCTAGGAGGGAAGACACGGGAGAAAGAAACGTTTGCAAGAGGCGAACTGCACACTTGGAGAGAACTGTGTTAGGTAACTATTGAATACCATCTAAAACGATCATTGGCGTTGAAATTGACTGGCATCCAGTCGCTCGAGAGAAGCCTTCTTCCCCCGCAGGTTTGTGAACAGAAAGCAAGAAATAGGGGAAACTGGGGAAGAGGAAGAAAAAAATATACGGAAAAACCCCAAATTAAAAAAAAAAAATACGTGGAAAAACCCCCAATCAGAGAAAAAAACAAAAACCTCCTTTCACCCAAATGCATGGAGTTCTAACTGCACCCACTGAGAATGCAGTTTCTACATAAATGAGCTCACAGTAGGAAGGAGACTTACCACACTGTGTTTACAGTTAACAGAAAGACAGGACCCTGTGAAGTGCTTCAAGCTTCTCCAAAAGAGGGCTACCAGATGCACCTTACAATCTCAGAAGCAGTTTCGTTTCACATCCCTCCTCTTCCTCCTCCAGCTCTTACATGCTTTCTGCCCCCCTTTCCACCATGTTCCCTGACCTTGGGGGACCGGGGTTGGTAGAGATGCCCCTCCTCCACTGAACACCCACAGTCCCTCACTCTTTGCATTTACCCACTGCAGTGAGAAGCTTCTGACCAGTCCCGGGAGCTGAATAAATCTATAGCTAGAAATGTAAGTTTTTATTTATTGTTTTGTGCTGATTTGTTTTTTGAGACAGGGTCTCACTATGAAGCCCTGGCTGTCCTAGAACTCACTCTATAGACCAGGCTGGCCTCGAACTCATAGAGATCCACTTCCCTCTGCCTCCCAGTTGCTGGGATTAAAAGCCTGTGCCACCACACTTGGTTGAATATAAATATTTAGAAGGTAGTTTGATAACATGAGATATAATAGGGGGGCCCTGGGAGGAATTCAGGAGGGCAGTGAGTGGTGAATATGATCAAATACATTGTGTGTATGCATGAAAATTTCAAAGATTAAAAGAGGTTTACTTTTAAACCCTGACCCTCTAAGATTATTTTAAACCAAGCCTACACTTGACTCTGGTTCAAACATTTTTCCAAATTTGTCACGGAAGGAAGGAGCCACACCCATGTGAGAACACTGCCTTTACCACACCTGGGCAGGAGTGCATGAGGTTTCTGGAGTCAGGCCTTCAGTCAGGGATGGATGGCAATGGTGGCACTTGTTATTAGTAAGTTTATAACCCTGTAATCCTGAGCCTAGCATTTACTCTTCAGAAGATTGGCGTTTTTCCGTTTTGTTGGATTTCATGCTCTGGAATTAGGCAGGCTTGTATAAGACTCGGTCATAGATGATTTTACGATAATGCTGGCTCAGCAATGCCCAGGTAAGATAGACGAACACACTAATGTCAAGCGACTCTTGGCCTGGGGAGGGCACTGGCTTCTAGGAGCTATGAGGCTGGGGAAACATCTCAGGTAAGTAGCTGCCTGACCAACTCAAGGATTCCAGTCTGGGGTTCAGTCCCCAGAACCCACATAATAAAACCAGGCAGGCGACAGATGCCTGTCATCTCAGCGCTGAGGAGGCAGAGACAAGTGGATCCCTGAGGTGGTTGGCCTCTACTTGGAAAGTCCCAGGCCAGTGAGAGACTCTGTTTCTTAAAAAAATAAATAAATAAAATAAAAAAAAAATTAGCCAGGCGTTGGTGGTGCACGCCTTTAATTCCAGCACTCGGGAGGCAGGGGCAGGCAGATCTCTGTGAGTTTGAGGCTAGCCTGGTCTACAAAGCAAGTTCCAGGAAAGGCACAAAGCGACACAGAGAAACCCTGTCTCAAAAAACAAACAAAAAATTAAAAGTAATAATAAAGTCTGTTCTTTGCTGTACTCACACCTACATGAACACACTCTCCCTCACACCCATACACACGTGCACACATGCACTTGCGCGCACACACATATGCACACACGCAGGCACACACTTGCAGAACCACAATACATGTCAGTTGTTCTAAAAGAGATAACAACAGCACACATTTGAGAGAGGTTTGAAGTGTACAGGAATGCTGATGCTGATCTGGTACCTACTGATGCTACACACTGACACAGACGTCCTTAAAGTCATGGCAGTCAGAAAGACGTCACTGGGGTGGCTGGGCGCTTTGGGTGGAGGACAGGGTTGAGGTAGAGAAGGTAGAGGAAGCATTTGAAAGAGCAGAGAGAAGGACTAAGCAGAGGAAGGGTGATAGCGAGAGCAAGACCAGAGTGGCAGCTGCCCCTCACAAGTCCTGCCCATCCCCCAACATCCCTGTCCAATCTCTTGCCACCTCCAAGAGCTGTGAGCTCCTAGCCCAAGGATGATCTGATCCGAGTGAGAAGCCTCTTCTTTTCTGAGAAGTCTGATCCATGCCGTTGTCAAGATGACAACTGGAGAGGTGGGCATGGTTTGAGGCTAGCCTGGTCTACAGAGCAAGTTCCAGGCCAGTCAGAGTCACATAGTGAGATCCTTTCTCAAAGCAAGCAAACCAAAAGATTAAAGATGGAGCAAGGGACTCCCAGATGGATGACTCAAAATTCATGGGACCTTCATTTAGGATGCCTGGATCTGTCACTTGTCTGTCTGGTTTTGTGAAATCTAAGCATCCTGCCCCCCCCCCCCCACACCAGTAAAGACTCATCTTAGAGTTTCCTCATCCCCTTTCTCTGTTTATCAGAAGTCTATATCCATTTTAGTGCCTCAGATTTTAGTGACCAGTTAACAGCACACATTGGAATCCCTGAAGAGAAATGTCTGAAAGGCCATCATCTGCCTTACAAAGACCCAAAGCACGCTGTTGTGGGTGGAGCATTCAAGGGATAACCCTGGGACAGTAGAGTTGGGGAGCACTGCCCAGTCTGTGTGCTCGTGTGTGGCTGCAATGACCACAGCTCACAAAGGACTTCCTGTCATGTGTTTTCCCTGAAAGTCCTGAGCTGCAACATCCACAGAAAGGCTGTCATGAAGGTTTGCTTGTGATTCTGAATTTCTCATAGAAGGATGTCATAGGGCTGGAGAGATGGCTCAGCCGTCAAGAGCACGGACTGCTCTTCCAGAGGTCCTGATTCAGTTCCCAGCAACCACATAGTGGCTCACAACTATCTGTAATGAGATCTGGTGCCCTCTTCTGGCCTGCAGGCATGCATGCAGGCAGAACACAATGTAGAATAGTAAATAAATCTTAAAAAAAAAAAAAAAAAAGGATTTCATAAAATGTGACCTTGATAACATCTAAACTGCTCACATAATCCCATATCCTTTAACCTTTGGGCTGGAAGTCACCTCTCCACTGTTTCACACTAACAGAAAGCAGTGTATCAACTGAGAAGTCAATTAAAATCGTCAATTATAAACATTCAAGAATTTGGGAGGTTATTTGTTGACTTCACAAAAAATGGTGAACTTAGCTAAGCATCTAACTGAATTTAACTTCAAATTACAGGGCTTCCTGTAGCACAGGCTAGCCTTCAACTTGTGATCCTCCAGCCTCTACATCCCGAGTGCTGGCCTTATAGACATACGCTACCACCAACTAGTATTTAGAGTTTAATAATAATTAGAAAACAAGTTGAGCAACATCTATGCACGTATTCCTAAGTAAAAGCATCATTGCTATTTTTCCAAACATAATATGCTATGGAAAGATGTAGTTGGGTTTTAATCCCATTAAAGGTCACAAGAAATAAGAAGATTATAACTGTGACCAAAAAGAAGAGTCAGTTATCTGGATGCAGGGATGCTTGGGTCCATGAAGAGCGGGGACCAAACTGGCTAAATCGCATCCAGTGATGAGAAAAGAATGTTAGCAGTGACGGAAAAGGCAGTGAGTGTGGTCCATTCCTTCGCCACCATCGAAGTGCGAACAAGTCTCTTATCAACGGTGTCTTTCAGGGAATTGAAGAGCCTGGTTGCTTCCAACCATCGTGAGAATCGTATGCTGCTATTTTAAGCCTGATACCTAAAGTCACAAAGCTGCACTCTTGGAAGTGACTCAGCTTCTCTTTCAAAATCAGAAAATGTACTCTATGATCTCGTCCCCATCTCAGGTCTTATTGCTACCATTATATAAGAAAAGTAATAAACAAACAAACAAACAAATAAATCAGGAAGCCCCAATCCCTTGCCGGTTACTCTCATTTTATGCCTAGGCTCATGATCACATTTGCCGTCCCCTGACAAGACTCCCACAGCCTTGCAAGCAGAGCCCGCTAGTCAGGGGTATGAATGTTAAACTTAGGCTCCTGGAATTTACATCCTGGCTTCTGTATCCATGAGAGACAGGAGATAGTTATTCACACCTTTGTGTCCCACCCCTTCACCACCGTTAAAATGCAGAGAGCCACCTGAACAGAACAACCTCACTTGCCTGTCATGCTGCACTCCTAGGCCCAGGCCCTGGCCATCACAGACGGGAATAAAATGGCGCCACTCTGGTTTTTGTCAGTGCGGTGGGGAGGGAGGAAGGAAGGTCCTGGGAAGCACTTTCTATGCTGATCTTGGCCTTGGTCCCTCCTGCTCAGTCATACCTTGGTTAGTGAAGAGGAGGGGACAGAGGGCAGGGACAAACTGAGAGGGACGGCTGAAAGGAAAAGCACGGCTTCTGTCCGTTCCCGTGTGCTGTGGCCCAGATCCGGCTTCCGTCTTGTTCCGTTTTTTAGCTACTCAAGACGTTACCCTTCCTGTTCTCTTCTCCCTGCTCCTCTGGCCGCCCACTCTCCACCCTTTCGTCTACTGACCCCACTGCTGTGATGCTTGGAAAGGTCCCTTTGCTCACCCACAACCTGGCCACAAAGCCTTCACAGGAGGCTGCCCAAGGGTGTGGTGGCATCATGACAGACTGATGGCCAGCTGCGGGCTTGGCCAGCCATTTCCCATATTTTCTAGCAACTGCTGAGCCCATCTCCACCCAAAATTTGATTATTCCTCTCCAGCTGACAGGGAAGCTCTCCAGCTAGTGACCACAGGAACCACATCAGGGAGATGGCTACTGTGTGTCCCATTTTACAGGAGAAGAACCTGATGGGAGAGTAGAGGAAGGAAGAAGGCATTTGTTCATTCTGTAGAACGCACACATAATAACACATACACTCTTACACACACAATAACACACACATGTAATAACACATACATTAACACATACATAGTAACACACACAATAACACACATTCACATGCACAATCACACATACACATACAATCACATACACAGTCACATACACAATCACACACACACACACACACACACACACACACACACACACACCTCTTCAAGGCTAGAGAACATGGCCTGCCCTTAATGTTCTGTCCATCTCACTGCCCATCTTGCACAATTCCTGCACACGTGTCCCTTTGCACAGGCAACTAGAAGAAATTCAGCTTCTACTGCCCCCAGCAGAAGAGATGTTAAAGCCACACCATCTGTTGGGATAGCCTCAAACACCTTGTAAGGGGCTAGCCTTCAGGCCTGTGCTGACAGGAAACTTACATTCAGAGTCCTCATTCTTGAAAAAGCCGAGGAGCTTGATCTGGTCCTCGATGCGCTCAAAGGCCTGGACTTCCAGCTTGTTATTCACAATCTCCACAGGGTCTTCAATGAGCTGAAATCGCACACACAGAGGCACAGACATGGTCACACACACAGAGAGACATAAAGATGTTCAAATAAGAGAGATCATCTCTCCCCAGTGGAAGGTAGAACACTGGAGAGAAGGGACACATGCAGAAATTGTGCAAAATAGGCAGTGAGATGCAAGGCCATGTTCTCTAGCCTTGAAGGTGTGTGTGTGTGTGTGTGTGTGTGTGTGTGTGAGAGAGAGAGAGAGAGAGAGAGAGAGAGAGAGAGAGAGAGAGAGAGAGGGAGAGAGAGAGAGATATTATGTATGTCATTGTATGTGTATGTGTGATTCTGTGTGTGATTGTGTATGTGGACACAAAGGCTAAAGTCTCCAGCTCACATCCCATCCTGCCCCATTGCGCATGGCAGAAGTCCCCCAGGAAGCCTTGGTCTTAACTTGGGGATGGTTGATCTGGGGGACCATTCTATTCCTCTTGTCAGTTATTATTTTAAAATTGTATCTTAAGTTATAAATTGACAATCATTCATACACACACACACACACACACACACACACACACACACACACACATAGAGGGGAATGTGTGTGTACACAGAGAAAGAATCAGAGAGAGAGACAGTAGTGTGCACATGTGAATGTGTGAGACCTGCATGCTCAAATGTAGAGATCAGAGCAAGATACCAATGTCTTCCTGTGTCTTTCTCTTGCGCAGAGACAGGCTATCTCATTGAACTGGGAGCCCACCTTTCTGGCTAGGCTGGCCGGCCGGCCATCTCTTAGGCCTGCCTGTCTCCTTCTGCTGTGTTTGCAGACACAGGAAGACATGCCAGGCTTTGTACATGGGTGCTGGGTACTCAAAGCCAGGCCTTCAGATGGCTGTTCTTGCACAGCAAGCATTTGTCCCCTCTCCCAGCCCCTAACTGTTTGTATTCCTGCAACATAAAGTGCTAGGATGTATGAATAAATTGTGAAATGCTTAGCTAACACCCATTACCTCAAATACTTACCTTTGTGTGATGAGAACATTTGTATACCCTTTTAGCAATTCTGAAATGTATGTTTATATTTGCTATGCTGACCATACTGTGCACTGTCTCAAAGGAAGGAAACCCCACTTATTCTTCCTGCCTGCTGACACTGTACCCCTCAGATCACAGTGTCCTCATGTTCAACCCCATTCCTGACTGTTGTAACCGGCATTATACAGACTCTCTTCCTCTGTGTCTTTTTAAAAAACATTCAATTATCTTAAATTATACATGTAAGCAAAAACATGCACTGTGTTTTGAATATGAAGTATCTCTCTCAAGGCTCAAGTGTTGAAGACCTGGCCCACACTTTGAGGTTTCACTCACTGAGATGTGCTTAGATAAGTGAGCCTCTGACTCCACTGATGGATGAATCCACTGATGGCGTTAAAATCTGATGATGCTATTGGTCCTGATGAGAATTAGCAGGGGAGAAAGTAGGTCATGGAGGATGTGCCTTTGTAGGCTGAATCTGGTCCTCAGAGCCTTCCTCTTTCTCTCTTTGCTTTCTGCCAGGCAGGAGGTAAGCAGCCTCAGCCCCTTGCTCCTGCTCACAGGATTTCTGCTTTGTCTCAGGCCCCACACAAGGAATTCAGCAGACTCTGGGCTGAAACCTCCAAAATCAAGAGCCAAAGCCAACCCTCTTTTTTTGAATCGTTTTCCTTGGGGCTTGCCACAGTGATCAAAAACAGACAGTGTGCAGTATACACCTTTCCGTGCCCAAACTCATGAGTGTGGTGCTCTCTAATTTTATCCCTATTGTCTTAGAAACAAGACTTCTTGTTTCCTTTCCACCAGTTGAGTTGTGTTTATTCTATAACATCTCCTGACACTTGAGTCAACAATGGGAAAGTGGCCCGGTTCTGGCTCTGTGGGTGCAAGTTTGCTAAAGGTCTTGAGAAAATGATACTTTACTTTTAAGAAAATGATGGGGGTAGGTTTCCTTCTCTCCCTGGATCTGAATAAGGATGTGTGATAAATGGGGTCCTGATACAGCCTGTCTCATCATTAGCCTCATAGCACCCACCTTGAAGACCAACGCCATGTGCAGGCTAGCTCTACGTCAGCTTGACCAAGCTATAATTATCTGAGAGGAGGGAACCTCAGCTGAGAAAATGCCTCCATAAGAACAGCCTATAGAGCACTTTTTTAATTAATGATTGATGAGGGAGGGTAGTACCACACAGGCTATGGACCTGAGTGCTATAAGAAAGCGGGCCGAGCAAGCCACGAGGAACAAGCCAGTCAGCAGCACCCTTCCATGGCCTCTGCATCAGCTCCTGCCTCCAGGTTCCTGTCCTGCCTGGTTCCTGCCTTGGCCTCCCTCAATGGACTGTGGTTCAGGATATGTAAGCCAAATAAACCCTTTCCTCCCCAGGCTGCCTTTGGTCAATGTTTCATCACAGCAATAATAACCATAACTAAGACAGACCACATTCTGAGAACAGAATTATCTGTAGTTTACAGAGATAAAGCCCCAATTTGGTTAAGTCTAAACACTGCCCTAATTCTGGTTTGTTGCTTTTGTGGGTCAATCAAACTGTTCATCGTTTAAAGTATGTAGTCTTCCTTCCAGAAGCTTCCTTTTAGCTGGTGAGTGTGGAGCAGTGCCATGCTGGTCCAGACTTACAACGTTGCTTTTCTTGAAATTCCCCAGGACTTCTACATTAATGAGAGAGCCTAGCAGAGACTGTGGACACTGTATTTGGCAGCCTCTTCTGCCCTTCTCTGGCTTTTTAGAATATAGAGAGAAAGCAATAGACTGCAGGGTGTCTGCAGGAAAACTGTCAGTGTAGATGGCCAGCTGTGAGCTCTTTGTGCTATTGTTGCTATTTGTTCTAAGGATGGAGTTGCCCTACAGAGCCCAGGCTGGCCTTTCATGCACAGTTCTCCTGGCTCAGCCTCCCCACTTCCAGGGTTGCAGGTAAATCACCACTCATGGCAGAATTAGGTTCTTTGTCTGTGCAGAGCATAGGTTCCAAAGCCTTTAGCCTCACAGCTATGAGCAGCAGTGTGAAATTATACACAGCCAAAGTATTCTGTAGCATTTCCCCTCTGCTGGAACTTACGGATTTGAGGATGTGATACCTCCATGGCTGAAAGTCAGTGTGGTTGGTTTTGGTTTTGGTTTTGTTGTTGTTGATGGTGTAGTGTGTGTGTGTGTGTGTGTGTGTGTGTGTGTGTGTGTGTCTGTGTTTGAGGGAAACCTCTGTCTTTTCTTTAAAACAACAACAACTTGTTTTTTACATTTACTTATTTTGTGTGTGGGAGGGTGTGTACACACCATTGTGTGTGTAGGGGTTGTTAGAAGACAACTTGTGAGAGTTAGTTCTCTCTTTTCACCCTGTGGGGCTGGAGAACTGAATACAGGTCACTAGGCATGGCAGGAAGTGCCTTTACCTTCTGAGTCACCTCACCAATCCACCGTCCCTCCTTTACACAGCTCAGAAGACTCGGGGAGACCAGGCCTGTGGGTCCCCACTTCCATCTCAGGTGACTGGTTTGCACCCTCTTTCCCTGGTGCTCTCGCTCTCTCTCTCTCTCTCTCTCTCTCTCTCTCTCTCTCTCTCTCTCAGTGTCACTGTGCCAGTGTCAATAAATGCCAGTGGGTATGAGTGTGTAACTGGTGAGAGACTATCATGTCACTTATGTTACACACACACATACACATACACCACCGTTGGGTCACTTACAACAGTTTCTTCAGTGACTTAAGGGCCTGCTTCCCGGTAAAAGTAGATTCCGCTATAACGCAGGTACCCCTTGCTGGTTTGTGAAGCCTGATTAGTGCCTTATGCCATGCCAGGATCTCCAGTTCCTTTGTTCTTGCGTCAGAGTCATAGCCTGTCCTCTGTGGGACAGCTGCACACAAGGCCACCTCCTAAATACTTACATCCAGGAGAAATTCCACCAAGACGTCTGCTGCAAACTCCCCATCAAATTCTATGGTGCGATCACCCTTCAGAACATACAGGCTTCCTTCTTCACTGAAACCTAGAAGGAACAGAGGCCCAAGGCCAAGGTCATTCAGGTGCAGAAAAGCCTTCGAGGTCCTGAGTGGCAGTGGGGTCAGCATCAGTGGAACTAACATTAACACAGACAGGTCAGTTTGGCGGGTCGGCCTTGAATGTGAAATCTCCTCTCCACTCCGCCACTGCTTTAGTTCCCATGAGCACTGCTGAGCTCTGCCATTCTCCTCATCAGAGCCTGTGACAGCCACTGCTACCTGTCACCTTAGCCTGGCTCCAAGTCTCTCAGTCACCTAACGCCAGCCCTACCACTCCACCCACCTTGGCCAGACCCGGGCTCCTCATCCTCATGCCGCTCTTGTTATGTCTGCGCTGTATGATATTGTGAAAGGGTGAGTCCAGCATGACGCACAGAGCAGGGCTTTACTTCTCTTTTCCTTTTCTCTAAACCTAGAACGACCTCCGTCCCTGACTCTCTCTTGGTTACTCTTTCGGGTTCTGACTTAGGGCCCATTCTAAGGTAAGGTCTCTGGGACCCTCTGGGTGTCCCACTGTTGCTGGTGCCCCTCCAGCTCTCACTGCTTGTAGGTGCTCACTCTGATTGGACGGTCTCTAACAATAGGGGCGTGGTCTTCTCCAGAGCTCAGCCTCTTGCACAGAGCCTGGATGTGTATACAGACAGCTCTGAGTTACTGGCCTCTTCACTCAGGTCCCTGGTTGATGCTGGGAGGGCCGACAGCAGCTTCACCTTTGCCCCAGTACCCTTGAGACAGTGCGGTGTACTTGAACACATCCTTGCTGGGACACTGTATCCTTTCCCCCAGAATATTAAACAGCTAAGATTGATATTATTGTGGCCCCACAGCATCTTTAATTCTTCAGATTAGTTGTTTTCAACTCTATTATCCAGGAAATGCTTTCTCCTAATGAATCACAAAGGACCCTCGGGAGGCCACCCCATCTGAAAAGCTCCTGACACACCCCAGCATTGGACAGACAGAGTATTCTTGACTCTGGCGACATCTGATCTTAAAATGTGCCCTAGGAAGCACCAGTCAGCATCTTGCTTGAGACTTTGTCTTGAGTGCAACCAGGTAGGGCTTCACACACTGCTGTAGCCATGGCTGAAGTGAGGCAATCGGGAGAGGAGGCTGAGGATAAAGGGGCAGGTTCGCAGAATACAACCATATCCCGAAAACCCCAAACATCCAACGTCTAGAGTACAGCTGCTTTTATTCCTCCTGGTGACCTTAGAGAAAAACACATTTAGATATACCATCCTGCCCCTGGCCAATCTGTTCTTGTGAATTCTCGTTCAGCCTGTGCTGTGTAGATTTGAACATTTCTAGAACACTAGCATTTTTTTTAAGGTTACTAAAAGTTCTCCCAAATACCACCTACTCATTAAAACAGTGGCAGGTTGGGGGCAAGGCTAGCAATCAATTAGCTGCTTCAGAAAGAGGTAGAACCCATTCAATATTTTTGACTCTAGGAAAAGTTGAATGTATTTTACTTCTATGCTCAGGACAGAAAAAGTATTCTTAATACGTCTCCAGGGAAATAGATATGCCAATCATTCTCAATAAATCATCATTCTGTAGGCATGAGTTCTTCTTTGTGTCTAACTTAAGCAGTCTTCTATAAAATAAATCTTATCTTTGAAAATGTCTGGTCTTCTAAAAAATAAAATAGGAAAGTGTTGTTTGTAATTTGCTAGGATAATGCACCTGCATGTACCTGGGATAATGCATCTGCATGTACCTGGGGTAATGTACCTGCATGTACCTGGGATAATGCACCTGCATGTACCTGGGATAATGCATCTGCATGTACCTGGGGTAATGCACCTGCATGTACCTGGGATAATGCATCTGCATGTACCTGGGGTAATGCACCTGAATGTACCTGGGATAATGCACCTGCATGTACCTGGGATAATGTACCTGCAGGTACCTGGGATAATGCACCTGCATGTACCTGAAGATGTCTATTGAACCACCACTAAGCTTTTTCTCTTCTTCTGTGCTTTCTACTCCAAACGCAATTAACCTTTCTTCAAAGGTCCTGTTTCATAACCTCCTGCTATTTTTAATAGCCATTCTCCACTGGTCATGCAGAAAAAGCTAAATGGACAGTGTTGGGGGTGGTATTTGGAAACCAGAGGGGTTCTGTGTGCCCTTTCTCCTTGGGATTATGGAGGAGGAATCTTAAAGGGCACTTGATCACGACATGTTGACATGAGAGATTACAGCCTCCACCGAATTGTCACTTAGCCATGCCTCCCCTAAATCCAGCCAGGCTGAAAATTTTCCAGCTGGGGTTCAGTCTTAACTTTGGGACTTCTGGAGCCCCTGCTGTAAATGCATCATGTGCTGGCTGCTGCTGGAATGTTCCCAGAGAGGCCCAGAGAAGCCACTGAGGCACGAAGATGCAGAAGCTGGGCTTCTAGATGTGAGAGCTGTCAATCAGGGCTCCAGTGCCTTGCATCAGTTTCCCTCTGCCTGATACTGGTGCAAAGATAAATCAAATGATCCTGCCAGACCGTGAGATTGAGGGCTAGATTTACTTTTATCAAGCTTTTCTCTGACCCAGAATGGTATATGCATTGTCATTATATGTATTTGAAAATAATCCAGTTACCATGCAAGATAAATATAACTGCCTTTTTTTTTTTTTTAACAAGACACATTTGTTTCTTCCTCACAGATTTCAAATATCAAACTTACCCAGTCTCTTGGCAAGCTTGGCTTCTTTCTTGGAATCCACCATCACAAAGCCTATGTTTTTATGTTCCAGGACCTGGGCCACGAGCTGAAGAGACAGATAGGTACAGGAAGTGAGTTAAAGGATGAGCGATGGTAGACGCCATCCCAAGTGCCAGGGCAGCCCCCTTCGTACCTCCTGCCACTCTGACCTCTGAGGAGTCACCAGAATGCCGAGAATCTGAGGAACAGGCTAAGAGGAAAGACCTGGAAAAACACATCCATGACCACAAGCCCCTCTCTGCCCTTGAGGGGATAAAATTGGGATGCAGAGAATCCAAAACACCCAGTGAGCACCTGGCATGGGGCCTTGAGGTCTTCTGCAGTCGTTAAATGAACCTGTGAGGGACACACCTGTGAGCAAAGGAGCCCTGAGGCCTGGAGGCCTCCTGCCCCTGGGCTGGTGTGACGCAGGTGCCCGTTGGCATCTGGAGGCCTCCTACTGCCCATAGTGAGGAAGAACCATAGGAAGTATCTGAGGGTGGAGGTACCATTGGCCTGAAAGTCCAGGAGGCGGCATCAGTGCCTAGGATGGAGAGGTGGCTAAAAACCACTCTAGCAGACAGCAGCACAGGAGATGAAGCCATGTGTAAGGTTGGCACCTGGCTAAGCTTCCTGAAACTCTCACAGGGCAGAGCGCCATCTCTCTGTCATCTTGCCATCACACCAAAAGGGGCTTGACAGAAATGAGGAGATCATGAACTATGAAATGTCTGGGGATTGATCCTGGGACCTTACAAATGCTGGACACACTGAACCATTGTGCTACACCTTAAACCCTAATACTACTTTAAAAACACATATATTCCTATGCAGTTGTTAAGAAATACGAAAGTGAGATCTCTTAAACATGTTCCTGGTTTCCTACAAAAGCAAAGTCTTGTGAAGCTGAGGCACAAATCATGAACTGGATAGTGCCAACTATAGTTAAGATACGGAACATGTCCATCACCACAAAGGGCTCTCCGTGGTCCTTTATTGTCATAGCCACCGTGTGCTGCCAACCCCCACCTCAGCTCCTGGAAACCAGGAATTCCCCCATTTGTCATCTAAACATGGAACCATGTAGCAGGTAAGTTTTTGAGATAACTTTTTTTTTTTTTTTTTTTTTTTTGTTTTT
>CABHPP010000253.1:20405-64809 GCA_902168425.1 Peromyscus attwateri | reverse complement strand
TCTCTGTGTAGCTTTGCGCCTTTCCTGGAACTCACTTGGTAGCCCAGGCTGGCCTCGAACTCACAGAGATCCGCCTGGCTCTGCCTCCCGAGTGCTGGGATTAAAGGCGTGCACCACCACCGCCCGGCTGAGATAACTCTTATACTTGGTGTAGTTATCCAGAGAGTCTGTCAGGTTGCTACATGGATCACCAGGTGTGTTCTTTTTCACTGTTAGTAGAATGCCGTCTTGTGGATAGACCAGAGTTTGCTTAATCATTCACCTGCTGAAGGGTATATGAGTTGTTTCCAGCTGTTGACAATTGTGACTAGAAGTCCTGGGTGGGATTTTTAGTTAAACATTAGCCTTAATCTCTGGGGGAAAATGACTAGGACAATCATTTCTGAGTCATATGGGAGTTTCGGGTTTAGTTTTCAGTGGAACCACCAAACTGTTTTCCAGAATGACTGAACTGTTTTACATCCTCATGAAAAATGTATGAGTTCCTCTGCAACCTTGGCAGCATTTGGTGTTACCACTATTTTAAATTTTAGTCATTCTCATAGGTATGTCGCAGTGCTTCCTTATGGTTCTAACTTGTGCTTTGTGATAGTTTATTTGAACATTAGTCCATGTTTACATATGTTTTCTTCTGTGAAGTATCTCTTCATGTGTTTTCCCTTTTTTTTTTTTTTTTTTTTTTTTGGTTTTTAGAGACAGGGTTTCTCTGTGTAGCTTTGTGCCTTTCCTGGAACTCACTTTGTAGATCAGGCTGGCCTTGAACTCACAGAGATCCGCCTGCCTCTGCCTCCTGAGTGCTGGGATTAAAGGCATAGCCACCACCGCCCGGCTGTGTTTTCCCATTTTTATGGTGAACATTAGCTTTTCCTTTCTTTCTTTTTGGGTCCCCAGTATCCATATAAAAGTTGAGCATAGTAATGTGCACCTGCAACCCCAGCTTTGGGGATAAAGACAGGTGGATCCATAGTTGTCCTGGCCAGCTAGTCTGTGAGTCAGGGAACCCCAGGTTCAGCAAGAGACCTTGTCTCAAAAAATAAAATGGGGAGAAGTTCACCCAATATGCATGTGCAATTATGCACACATGAAAACATGCACAACACATCCAACACACAAATGGGAAAAATAATTTCAATGAAGTCTAATTCATCAATTTTTTTTATTTATAAATGAGATTTTGTTGTTGTTGTTTTTTAGACAGGGTCTCACTCTGCAGCTCTGGCCGAGCTCAACATATGGATCAGGCTGTTCTTGAACTCACAGAGATCTACCTGCCTCCGCCTCTGAGTGCTAGGATTAAAGGCATGTGCTACTATGCTTGGCTATAAATGGGATTTTAATGTTAAGTCCAAGTGTTAAATTCTGAACATTTCTATCTGTTCTCTAAGTTTTACAGATTTACTTTTTGTTTTATGAGACACAGAGTATTTTGATGACATTCTGTGGAAGCTGTGATACAGTGACATCCCTTTTTCCTTTGGGGCCAGCTGGCCCCAGTGCCATTTGTAGATGGCTTTCTGTCCCCTGACCTTTACCCACACCTTTATCAAGACTCAGTCGACGCATCTGCGGGGATCTAGCTCTGCTGTTTTCATTCTGTCCCACTAATTTATGTGTCTGTCCCTCTCTCCCTCTGTCTGTACCACACAGCCTGGGCTGTAGCCTCTATGAGGTGAGTCCCCCAAACAGGCAAGTGTTGGGTTTCTATTCACTCTTTGTGAGTTATTTTAACTAGGTATTTTTCTTTTGCACACAAGCTTCAGAATAATCTTTTTCATACACAGAAAAGAATCCTACCAGGGTTGGACAATTATACTATTATTATAGTGTAATATATTTGTGTGTGTATGTGTATTGTAGTAGTAGTAGTAGTAGTAGTAGTAGTAATAGTAGTGTGCGTGTGTGTGTGTGTGTGTGTGTGTGTGTGTGTGTGTGTGTAGGGGGAGGGGAGAGAGAGTTAATTATATTAGCTCTTCTATCAAGGTGGGGAGAGTGACGTAGTCAGAATGTTAGGTCTGTCAATGTGGGAAGATGCTGTCTGTACCTCTCCATTTATTTCATGATTTTTCCATCAGACTTGCAGCTCTGAGCACATAAGCCTTTTGTTTGTTTTTTGAAGCAGTGTGTCGTGTAGCCCAGGCTGACCTTGAACATCTGATCCTCCTGCCTCCACCTCCCAAGTGCTGGGACTACTGACACTCAGTAGTACTACAACACTCAGGTTAGCATGTAAGTCTAGGGCAAGTTTTGTTAAATTTACAACTAAATGTTTGAATTATTTTGAACTAGAGTGGCATATTTCAATTTTGCATCTGTATTCTTGCTAGTACAGAATATATAATTTTTTAATGTTTTTCTTGTAGCTTGTCACCTTGAACTCATTTATTATTTCTAAGAAATTTTTCTTTCTTTGGAATTCATGGGGATTTTCAGTGTAGATAATCATGCCACCTGCACAAATGTTATCCCGGTCCCCTTTGTCTGACTTTTCCGTGCCTTCTGTCTCCTTGTTCTGCCCATGAGAACTCTAGTCCTGTGTTGAAGACAGTGCTTTGCTTTCTAACCTGGGGTTTTTGTTTATTTTGTTTGTTTGTATCTCAGTCCTCTGGATGTATCTATTTTTCCTGTCCGTCCTTTCAATTCTGCTACTATTTTACAGGTTGAGCCGGTGTATTCTACAATCCTTTGGGGGTTTCTTGTTTCCCCCAGTATCTCAAGGACTGTTTGGCTCTGTGGTTAGCACCCTAAGTCTCTCCTCTGTCCTATGGCCACTTCTTTCGTGCCCCACCCCACCCCTGCGTCTGCCCTGGGTGTACCCAGCTCTCTTCTTCTGTCTACTCCCTTTCCAGTTAGACTTCCTAGGTTGTTCCTGGCCCAGCCACGCTTCCTTCTGTTCTTAGCCTTTCTCTTTTTCCCTGGCTCCAAACCAGTCTCTTTCCTCTAAGACTAAGGATTCTTAACAGAATGTCAATCTGAGGGATGCTCCGGTGCCTGCTGTGGGGGAAGGACCCCAGGGGCAGGCAAACAGAGCTTTTTTCTTTTCTTGGATTTTGTCTGGGACTGGGAAGCCTGGGGACGCATCATCACCACCACCAGTACAAGGCTGTGACTCACCATAAGCTTTCCCGAGGTTCCCCCACGCCAGTCTTTCTGCAAAATCGCTTGGGTGTAGGCTACTGCATACAATTCATCAGACCATGTTGTGTTTTCTTTCCCTAACAATTTTTTTTTCATTGCAAGCCACCCTGTCCTATTTACAGAAGTAAAATCTTAAGTGAATGTTCCCCTGTCAATCATTCAAAGTCACCACACCCAGCTTTGTAGTACAGTAAATTCCCCTGTCTTCTCCCCCATGAGCCTCTGACAGCAGTTCTTAAACTCCAGTACGCACAAGAATGACCGGGGGCGCTGTTAAAATGGGGCTTCTTGCTCTTCCTCTACAGAAAATAGAAAATAGAGCTGGGTGGGGCTCAGGAATCCACATTCTCATACACAGCACAGCCCCACCCTGTGGTTCTGCTGCCTCAGCTCTCGAGTCAGTCACTCTCTGGAAAGCAAAACTGTTAATGGCTGTTGCTACTTCTGAAGGCTACACAGCAAGGTTCCAACTGTGAGCTCACACTGGCGTTTCTGATCTCTCTCCATTTAGTGTAGGAGGTGAGTATTATTATTATAATAAATATATTAATAATAATAATAATAATAATAATAATAAAGGGAGGCCGTCAAATTGGTTCATTGACCGCTGAAGGCACTTTTCACTAAAGTCTCACATCTTGCATTGTCCCTGGAACCCATGTAAAGGTGAAAGAAGAGAACTCACTCCACAAGGTTGTCCTCTGACCTCCACAGGCAGGCCATGCTGTGTGCACCATACATGCACGGACCACATTCCCACATCTCCCCCCAACCCCCCTCCCCCAAATATCAGGAAAGACTGAAAAATTAACTTGAAGTATTAAACAAGAGTGTTTGATTCAGACTTCTCCCCAGCATACACCATCACGTTTATTATTTATGTATTTTAGGTAAACACAAATGTGTTGTCTCTTGGGCACGTGAAGCATAGCCTTCCCCGTCTTGATATCTACCTGGGACTTTTGACTACACTTGAGTGGTAAGTACCTATCGCTGTCCTATGCCACAGATGGAGAGACAAAGCAGACTGTCACAGATAGGCCAGAAAACCCCACCCCCTGAGATGTGCTTTCTTCTTCTTCCTCCTGTTCCTCTTCCCCCTCAGCATCCTGACTCCAAATTCCTGCAGCTCCTGAATCACTGTCCACTTCCACCCTCCCTCAACACAGAGCCTGCCCCTCTGAGCTTCATCCTCACCAACAGCAACTCTGGCATGCAGCCTTCACAAGCTTAAACCAACAGCAGCCTGGGCTATCGGGCACCTATGAGTCCTGTAGGGCTGAATGGGGAGGGTGGCCGTGGTGAAGACCTGGAACCTCTGGGCTAACTCTTGATGTGACTGGGTCCCTGAGGACCAGTAGTCTCTGGGGAGGCTGGAGTAGGCAAACAGGTCACTGCTGCCTCTTGCATGTGGCTTGCTTTCTTCCATCATCCCACTCCTGCACCCTAAACCCCACCCCGCTTGCCCTCTCTTCTGCGGGTCTCCAAACCTTAGCAAACCGTGGATACCCAGAGCAGGCGCAGGCTCGTCGTTCACTCCATTCTCCTTTCTAGAAAGCCAGTGGCCCACCCCGGGGAGCGAGCTCTGGCACCTATCCCGTCATCGCCAGTGGGGTTTACGTCTCTCCCGCATTGTGACTCTTTCCTCAGTGTGGCCATTTTGAGCGTCTTCTGTATTCTGTGCAGTTCCTTGGAGACAGTGGGTGTACACATGGATTGGTCCAAATACATCACAAGTTCAAGGAGCTTGTGAGCCAGAGAGGCAAGAAGCAATTATCACCAAATACTGTGAGTCCTACGTGAGAAAAAAAGATTGCCTCCACACTTCTTAAATGTCCAAAAAACTGAAATACTCTTTATACATCACTGCCATTTTCTCCTGCTAGCGTGCAGCCATTCCCAAATGGCTTGAGCAAGGTGGGCCGATTGATGGGCTATGTCACAATCTTGCCTGAGAGTCCATCCTAGAAACCAGCCCCATCTGTTGCCTGGTTATGTGCAGCTCCCGGAATGGAACCATTGCTCACTCTCTCAGAAATGCTGGGGTTTGGTTTGACCACTGCTGATTCTTTTTATCCCAAAGAACTTCTAGCGAAGTTCCATATAAATAGTATCAAAGGTAACATGATAAATAAATAATACAATAATTCGATAGCTGACAATGTGTTTCTGATACGTCTTTCTCTTTCTGGTATTATATAGATATTATACCACCATTGCTGCTGGAGTGATCAGGTCCATGTGCATGTCATCTTTAAATGAGTGAGTGACCTAGGCTTGCTAGACCCCAGTGATGAAGAGCATGGGACCTAGTGTCAATTCCTGGATTGCTGACTTTGTCACCAGCCTGCACAGGACTCTTTGGAAGAGTAACAGAAATAATGAATATGAAGTGCTTGGCATGCATCTTCACATACAGTAGATGCTTAATAAATGGTAGATTTCCTCCTTAATAGTATGATAGCTGAATAGGGTTCTGGATTGGGTACTGATCCCCAAATACCAAGGCCTAGATTATCAGAAAGGAAAGAGAAGTAACAATCATTAACTAAGGACGAGTTAGTGAAGGAGGCAGCCAAAACAGCAGGACAAATTCAAAGGCTGTGGAGTCTCCTAAGAGAGAGCTTGTGGGCAAGGGGTGGGGGGCAAACCATACAGAGCCTGGCAGGCCATGTTGAGTGCTGTGGGTTTGGTTTTCATGCACTTTGGGTGTGTCTAAACATCCCTTCATAGCCATCCAGCCCTGCCCAATGTGGCCTTCTGCATCTTCAGCTTAATTGGAGTCTGCATCTAGATATGTCCTTCACTCTGTCTAGAAGACCCCTTTCACCATTCTTCATCAACTCCGCCATCTTTGTATTGTACCTGGACACATTAGTGCCCCAGAAGGTAACCCCTGACTCCTGACCCTAATGCAATGCTTGCTCAAGGACCCTGAGATTTTCCTCTGCAACTTTTCCTTGGTTTGTATATGATTATTGTGATTATTGCCTCTCTTCTGTTGGTGTTAAAGCCAGCAGGCCCGTGTCTTTGTCTGCCTTTCTCCCCATGCTATCTCTAGCACCCAAGAGAGTAGCTGAACTGACCCCAAATTAGTGTCTCAAGTAAATGAACCAATTAAAAGGGAGATTGCTTGTGGGAGCAGAGGCCAGTGAGACAATGGACCGGGACAGGCAGAAGGAGTGAGTGCATCCACGGGGAAGGTGGACATATTAAGGGTTGGACCAGAGCAAGCTAGCTTGGTGGAGTAAATTATATTTGGGGGAGCTTAAAGAGTCCTGTGTTTAAGATGTCTAAGAAAAAGAATAAAGTTTTGGATACTGTGGTGGGAAGTTATGATTTGGAGTTGAGTAGAGCAAAGAGATTGATCTGAGTTCAAAGAGGATAGATCCAAGGACCCAGACCAGACAGAGAAAGGAATGCGAGAAAGAAAGGCATCCAGGTGGCAGGCAGGTGTGTGGTCTGATTGGGGGATGGCTGTGGTCTCAGACAAAGGTTGGGTCCATGAAGAAGCAACAGCCTTATATGGTGGACAGTGTGAGTTGGGACCCAGTGAGACCCAGTTGCTCTTGCTTGGCCTTTTGTGAGAGAACAAAGGAGAGGGGCCACAAGGTGACTCAGAGTCTCCAGCCAGAAAACAGAACCAAGGTCAGGTGGTAACATCAGGAGGATGTTCCAGAACTGCGGTCAGCTCCTCAGAACGAATAGAACTGCAGTGAATTCGTGATCACAGAAATGCTCAAGCTACTCAAAGGACCTGAGAAGGTGAGAGGTTGAGGCATTTGGGGGGCTGGTGCATGAGAAAGCCCCAGGCCAGACTGGCCATGTTAGAGGCGTGTGCAGAAGGTGTGTGAAGATAGGTGTCTGAAGAAGTACCTAGCCTGTGAAAGGAGAGGATGCTCAGAAGCTGCAAGGCATGACAGGATCACTGTGGTGCCCTGACTCCCAAGTCACTAAGGCCTGGTGTCACAGGGAGTCCAGGAGGGGCAGGACCCCCGTCAGGTCTCCTTTCTGGACTGGTAAGTCATGGATGACCTTGTAAAGAGAAGCTGGGACAGAAGCCAAGGCAGGGAACTGGACAGTCGAGTGGGTGGCAAAGACAGGCTGGAGCAGGTGTGGCTTGCTTGTTCCAGAAGTTTGTCCATGAAAGGAAGTCAGTGCAGAAGGCTGTGAGAGGGTCAAGTCCGTCTGTCCGTCCCCCCCCCCCCCGACTGTTTTCCTGGGCCTCAGAGGACAGGGCATCTGATGGGTCTGTGTGTGCCTCCCAAGTAAGTCCCTGTATAGAATTCATCAGCTCTAGCACAGCGGGAGAGGTGAAGACACTTTGTGGGGAGAGAGACGGGGATTTCCTTCCTGGTTGGAGGGAAGATGGGAGAGATGTGAGGAGTACAGACAGACGACACAGGAGAGGGCCACTTGAAGGGAGGTGGCTGTGCTTTTCTGCACACTCAAGAATCTGCAAACGTCATACATAAGGAGCCTGAGGAGAATTCTGCAGATCTCTGCTCTAAGACAGTGTCCCTCAGGCCAGCCAT
This sequence comes from Peromyscus attwateri, assembly GCA_902168425.1. NCBI lineage: Eukaryota > Metazoa > Chordata > Mammalia > Rodentia > Cricetidae > Peromyscus > Peromyscus attwateri. The sequence continues at coordinate 57,139 of CABHPP010000253.1, read as the reverse complement.
TGAAAGTACTTTGGCTGCACTGCTGTTCTTTCCAAGCAAGCCAGGAGCCAGGGAGGGCTGCTCTCCACGTCCCTCCCTGAAACCATCTGGCAACATGTCAAACTATTCCAAACTGTGTCCCTGAAACCTGAGAGCCCACGTTTATCTCTGGTATCTCCTGTCACTTTGGGCTACTCTCAAGCAAGGCCTGGGCTATGTATAGCCTGGCAGTTGGCACCCATTATACCCACCCAGGAGGCTGGCTGGGGAAGAGGACAGCTATGAGAATCCAGCGTTTACTAAGCCTTTTGGGGCTGCTATTGGGTAACCCTTGAAAGTGCTGAGGGGGAGGGAGAGAGGCTACTGATTGGTTTTATTGGCACTTTGGGGACTATCACCCCACTCAGTGCCAAGGCAGGGTTCCAAAGGCTGATGCTGTGTGTTCACTGCACCCCTCCAGGCTGAAAGTCTATATAACAACTGCAATAAAACACCAATCAAGGGACTGGTGTGATGGCTCAGTGGCAAATACACTTGTCGCCTGAATTTGATCACCAGTACCCACATAGTGGAAGGGGACAACTGAATCTATAGAGTTGTCCTCTGACTGCCATACATGCCATGGCATGAACACACACACACACACACACACACACACACACACACACACACACATACTTAATTAAATGAAAATTTTAAAAATGATAGTACGGAGTGGGTATTCACTAGGCCAACTACAGCATTAACTACCTCATGTGAATTATCTTTTGGAGTCTCTATGAAGGTCTCCCAGGAAACAGCTTTGCAGATGAGAAAATGGAGGAACAAAGAGACTGACCCACTGGTTCACAACCACACAGTTTTTAAGCAACCCCACTGAGAACCCAACCCTGACACCTCTCCAGAACCTAAGCTCGCCTCCTCTGTAACCTACCTCTGCAGAGGGAACCAGAGGGACCTGAGCCCATGCCCTGGCTCTGCTGATGACCAGCTCTGAGCTGAGCAAGGTAGCACTTCCTTGAGCTTCAAGTTTCCATTCAAAAAAGAAGCGAGAGCCAGTTGTTGCCTGTACAACCCGTATGCAAGCACTCAGTGAAGGCTTGTCCCTGTAAAAGCCAGTGCAGGGCAAACCCTACGCTAAACCTTGCTCTGACCACAAGCACACATCAGCATCTCTTGCAGGGAAAACTGCTGCTAATACAGCCCAGGGAGCCCACCCAGAGCTTCTCACTCAGCAGGTCTGGGATGGAACCTCAGAGTGGACATTTCTAATTAGATCCCATGCAGTGAGCCCTGGGCCCACATACAGTGAGAACCTCTGCTCCAAACAGCTCCTAACACGTGAGCACAGTCTCTCATTGTGCAGCTTTGGGTGATATCCAATATGACAGAATGAGGGAGGCTGTCCCTGGAGGTCAGGGCTTTTGTTTATCCATTTCACACCAACAAGAGCATTTCATGGAATAAAAAGCAAATGGATTTAATTCTCAGTAACACACATGCACACACACACACACACACACACACACACACACACACAGACACACACAAACAGAGCTAACAACAAAATCAACCCTAAGGTAATATTTGGGGCTGGAAACACAGTGATAGAACATTTGCTTAGTGTGAGTAGGGCTCTGGTTCAATCGTCAGTACCATATAAATAAATAAGTTGATTAATTAATTATTTAATAACATGGGACTAGGCTGTGCCCTTTCCTAATGTTCTTAGCAGACTTCTGTTCTCAAGGGCTTGTGGAGATGCAGTCTGGCAGGAGGGCCCCCTGCAGCACCCCTACACCCCCCCCATACACACTGAGAAGGACCCCACACACATTGTCCAGACCTTTTGGGGGGGGGCAGAAAGAGAAGGCTCCTTTCTAAATTCGCTTTCTCTTGGTTGGTATCATCCTTCATTAGAAAGGTGGGGAGCGGGTGCTCTGCCCATGGAGAGACCTCCCAGATGTGACCTAAGGACTTGGACTTCTTTGCCCTATGGTACACATTGAAAAGCAGACGTCTGTTCCTGCTTGGCTGAACTTTATGAAATACTCAAGCCTGACTGGATCCCGGAACTCAGGAGGCCGGAACAGATGGATTCCGATCATAAGTTCAAGGTCAATCTTGGTGACATAGTGAGACAACAATAAATTCTAACTAGAAATATTTTTGATAGCATCTACAATTGATAGCAGATGCCGTGGAAAACTAGCTTGTGTGGGGAGTGGGAGGTTTTATGGGATGTCACATATGGGTGAGTTCAAAAGCAGTCTTTAACTGTGCATCAAATATGTGTGGGTCACTTTCCCTGTGCCTTGTGTCTGTTTTACCATTATAAGATGGCCTGGAAAGAAAGTACATGTTGTGACCATTGGGATATTTCACAAAACAAGCACTCAACCTTGGAGAATCCCACCCTGCCTGCAGCCACACTGCTAGCACACAGACGCAAACTCATTTGCTTCACAGGTAAATTGGAGGGTGGTGGTCAGTTAATAGCTTGATATCCTGACTGAGGATGGCTGTGGGGAAGGGGTGAGGCAGGCAGGTGAGGGACAGCCCAGCACACAGCAGATGATGGGGAGGAGAGGGTGCCTGGCTTGGGTACCCAGCAGCAGGAGGGAGCTCCTGGAACCAGGCACCTTGGATACTCCGATGTCTTGCCAGCCCATTGCATTGCAAGATGGCATGCTGGATCCCTTCCTGAGAGGCTGTCCAAACAGCAACAGCTCGTGTGGATAATTCTGGCCTGCTGCATATAGATTAGATCCCACAGAACCTTCTGAGGCATCTTCAAATGCCTACACTTTGGGCTGAGCTGGCTTTCTCAGGAGAACAAGTCATATTAGGTGTGCATTGAGGCTGGGGCTCACGTGGCATGCCCCACACCAACCTGCAAAGCTCAGGCTGCAGGAGGGCAGGGCTGGCGATGTACCAGGCTCTGCTGACTCCCCATGGGAGGCCTAACCTTCTTGTAGGAGGGAGTGGGGGGTGGATTGTGGGAGGGAGGCTGGAGGGGCAGGAGGAGGGAATAGAGGGATCTGTGATTAGTATGTAAAATGAGTAAAAAAAATTCTTAATAAAAATAAAATAAAAAAAGAAAAGCCTCTCAATTTCTCCAGCAGATCCCATGTCTTTTCTTTTACTGCTTTGTAGTGTAAGAGTCCTTACCATATTTCCATGGTGCTGGCTTTCATGGTAGCTCATGGCCCCATTTAAAAATGTGTAGTTGTGGGAGGATGCCTACCCCAATAATACAAGATGGTGTTCCTGAATGGAGAAGCTTCAAAACGAACTGTGGTTCTGATGTATGGGGGAGGACTATTTTCATTGTTGTATGCACACAATGTGTGCATGGGCACATGTGCCGTGTGGTTCACGTGTCACGGCATGGGCGTGGAGGTCAGAGGGTCCCAGGGGTCAAACTTGGATTGTTAGGCTTATGTGATAAACGCTCTTACCCGCTGAACCATTGTGCCAGCCCTCTATCTGGAAAATCTTCTCCTCTTCATTAATTCTGTACAGGGAAGGCCTGACTACAGTCAACTGAATTCATATTCCCTGGTAGCATTTCTTGTTTCCTTACTCATCCAAGACCACCTGCACTACATGAAGTGCCCAGCAAAGGCCCCTTCTACAGTTCCCCTGCACTGGGCTTCACAGGAGCTGGGGTGCAGGGTGGGGGTGGGGAGATGCTTCTCCTAGAACAGCACAGGTTCTGTGTGAGGGCTCTTTCTCAAAGCCAAACCAAAATAAGCCTGACCTCATCTGTTTTTTTTTTCAGAGTGGAGCAGGTGTGAGACTGAAGAGGGCTGTCTTTGGGCGGGGGACAGCTGGAGAAAATCCCTGAATCCTGCGTGTGTTGCTATTCTCTGCCCAGTGTCCCCACATCATCCCATCTGTAGATTTACTTGACTCCAACAGCTTCATTCTGCCTTGGGGTTTGGAAGAGCATCTGCTGGGACCTTTGCCAGTGCTAAATAGACTGGGGATGCAGGCTCAGCCTTAAAAAGCTTGGGGCTTTCTGTCTGTGTGCACGGATACGTGCTGGACTGAGAGTCCCACGGTTTGGGAAAACAAACAAACCAAAACATGTTTTACCCATATTTCAGTGGGAGGAAGCAAAGGAGAACACACAGATCCCTCAATCTTACAAATTCAACCTCTTTTCTAGCTGTACAAAAAAAAAAAAAAAAAAAAAAAAAAAAAGAGCTGGAGAGACGGCTCAGGTTGTAAAGATACTTGCCACCGAACCTGATTCATGACCTGAGTTTGATCCCCACGACACACATGGTAGAAGTAAAAACCATCTTCAAAAAGTTGCTCTCTGGCCTGCGCTCCAATGGCATACATCCCTTCACTCACCAAACAAATTATATCATTTTAAAGAGAAATCAAGAAAAAAAAAAGTATTTCCAATGTAGACAATGTATGTACAAGTCCTTTCCCATTTCTCTCTCTTTCCACCTATCCATCCATTCATCCATCATCATTTATCCGTTAAGGTCCAGCAAGGTGTTAATCTGCTGCCCATATAAACACAGTAACTGCTTAGGAGCCACACAGAGTCCATTTGTACAGTTTAGCATTGCGAAGTGTGTGTGAAAATCCAGAGTATCAAGACACACACTTTCATAACTCAGTACTGCTTACAAATCTGAAACTGTCCAGTCCAGATGTTCAGTTGTATAGTGGAAGGAACATGCCATCTGAACCAAATAGGTATGCGCTCAAATCCTGCTTCATGCTGTATTTCAGAGCTTTGTGATTTGGGCAGTTTTTCCTTAACTCTCTAACTTACTTCTCTGCAATGTGGGAATATCAGAATTATATAAACTAGCATATTCAAGGCCTCTGCAACGGGCCTGTCTCACAACACATTCAGTAATACCTACTATTTCCCGTTCTTTCTTTCCTTCAATATTTGTTCAAAAAATATTGCAGAATACCCAACTGTCAGACTGTGATCCAGATGCTGGGACCTGAGACTAGGACAAAGTCCTGAACTTTGTAGATTTCTCTTTCTATGGATAGAAAATATCACACAATGTGCAAGATGTCGCCCAAGTGCTATGGAAAAAATAAGAAGGATAGAGGAAGAGGAAGGGTCTTAGAGAGTGTGGCTTATATACATGGGCAGGAAGGTGACTTCTTTGGTAAGGTGACTGTGGTGTTTGAAGAAGAATGGCCCCCTGAGGCTCAAATATTTGAGTGCTTGGTCATCGGGGAGTGGCACTACTTGAGAGGGATCAGGAGGTGTGGCCTTGTTGGGAGGAAGTGTGTTGCTGGGGGTGGGCTTTGGAGTTTCAAATACTCAAACCAGGCCCAGTGGTTCTCTTCTCCTGCTGCCTGCAGATCCGGATGTAAAACTGTCAGCTCCTTCTCCATCACCATGTCTGCTTGCACGCTGCCATGCTCCCTACCATGATGATAATAGACTGAACCTCTGAAACTGTAGGCAAGCCTCAATTAAATACTTTCTTTTGTAACAGTTGCTATGGCCATGGTGTCTCTTCACAGCAATAGAACAGTGACTAAGACAGTAACACTTAAACATAGATCTGAAGGAAATTGCTGTTTATCATTTACAAAAGAGGAACATCACAGACATCAGAGGCCATGTCATCTGCCTCTGCAAGTAAGATGACTATTTGATACATAGATGAAAGAACAATGTAGTTCACATTACAGAACATCCTCCAATCTGCTATGACCCACTTTCCCATGATTCCCATTGGCTATCATGGCATCTTCATACTCTGCATCAATATGGTGTCCTCAGATGGTGCATCTCTCTTGGGAAAAGAATAATAAGGCACAGCAGCCAAACAGATGTGTGTCTTCTCTTCTTAGCTAACTCCCGAGTCCTCCCTAAGTCTACTTTGAAGGTAACCCTCTGATTTGGTCTCAGAAATCCAGGAAATTCAATGGAAAACTTCTCAAAGAGGGGAGACTCCTTAGATGCCCATATTATTCTCTTTTGGGAAAACCTTTCCAACCATAAGGTAGGAGTCAATGGGAGCTACCTGGGAGGCCTGGCTGAGTCCCACAGCAGAAACTGTCTTTTGGCTTCCTCAGGCAAACACACACACACACACACACACACACATACACACACACACACACACACACACACACGAGTAAAGATAATAAACCTTTAAATTTGAAAACAATGTTTAAAAAAAAGAAGGTACTTTCTTCAGAAAAATGTAATACAAAAAAGTAAATTCAGGAAGCTGCCAAGACGGCCCAACAGGTGAAGACACTGACCACCGAGGAGGCAGCTGACTCCCAGAACTTGTCTTCTGGCTTCTTCTCACATACCATGGTGTGTGCACACACAAATGAATAAACACATGTAACAACTTGTAGTGTCTAGACATCCTCCTTTACCGATCTCCACTAAAGCAGAATCTAGGGCATGAAATGTGGGCATTTGTGTTTTTTAATTAGGTGTTCGCTGAGAATGGCTGAAATAGGCTAAGAAGGTGCTGGATAATTCCAGAGACCGCTGAAGGACTCCACTTTGGACGAGAATAGCTGTATTCCACAGAGGTGAATTTCCCCCCTCTGTAACTGGTAGAACAAAATACACACTGACTTCTCAATACACAGAATTATATAGTACACAGGATTATAACTCATTTGCTTTCACCTGCTTCCTTTGATTCAGTGAGTTCAAAGCTAAATGGTTGATTGTACAGATGTGGTATGAGAAGGTGAATCTTTGTGGCTTGTTCTGGATCAAGTAATGAGTTCAGAGAGTTCAAGCATTCTGGCATCCAATTGTCTGCTTTTCCCAAGCTTCCTTCTTTGCATGCAAGGATGAGCACATAAAGATGATCATGTTTTTAGAGCACATACATGTGTCTTGGTTACTTTTCTATTGTTGTGACAAAGTAGCATTTAATTTGAGGCTCATGGCTCCAGATGATTAAAGTCCATGACCATCATGATGGGAGCATGGCAGCAGGCAGGCATGGTGCTGGAGCAATGGCTAAGAGCTTGCGTACTTCACCAACAATCATGGAGCAAAGAAAGAGACAACTGGAATGACATGGACTTTTGAAACCTCAAAGCCCACCCCCAGTGACACACCTCCTCTAAGAAGGCCACACTTTCAAATCCTTCACAAACAGTTCCACTAACTGGAAACCAAACATTCAAATAAATGAGGCATGAGCAGAGGAGGGGTGTTGGGGGGGCGGGTCATTTTCATTCAAACCACAACAACATCTGAGACCTATCAACGATGCTAGGTGCATTGCAGTGCCTGAGGAAATTACAGTGATACCAAGCTAAAGACTTTCCACTGGCATACAGATCAAATGGGGACTGAGATTCATACCTTTGGGGGAGCTCAACTGTGAGGGGAACTGAAGACTGGGGGAAATGGCCTAGGAGACTCATCTAAGAGCTGCAGACGCCTGCCATATATATGTGTGTGTGTGTGTGTGTGTGTGTGTGTGTTATGGTTCTTTAGCTTGGGGTTTTTGTGGGACTCCTAACAGTGAGAGTGAGGACATCTCTGACTCTTTTGCCTGCTCTTGGGACCCTTTTCCTTCTGCTGGGTTGCCTCATTCAGCCTTTATGTGAGGGTTTGTGCCTAGTCTTATTGTAACTTGTCATGTGTAGTGGGTAGCTGTTCCAGCTTTGACCTGGAAGTACTACTCCCATTGAGGCTTCCAGTAACTGTCACGCCTACAAGGCTGGGTCGAGACAGGAGCCCTTAAGACCCGAGATCTGGATGTACTGGCTCTCTTGGTTCCTGGATCCTGGATGCTGGAGGTAGACCAAGCAGAGTTCTCCAGAGAACACCACTGGACGGCACTACACCTTTCCCGGACCCTGTAGCCTATCCCTTCACTTGTAAGTTACCCCACAAAATAAACCTCCCTTTTAACTACGTGGCGTGGCCTTAATAGTTTCACCAATAGTCATGTTCAGTTGATATCCCTGGGAGGCTTGCTCTTTTCTGAAGGTAAATGGAGGAGCAGTGGGTCTCGGGGAGAAGGGAGGTAGTGGTGGGAACTGGGAGGAGTGAAGGGAGGGGAAACTGTGCTTGGGATGTATTGTATGAGAGAAGAATACGTAAAAAGAAAAAAAAGCTGCAGAACCCTGAGATTCACACTGTATAACACACATTCTGGTTTTGCCCATAGGTCATGGAACTAGCCTCCCCTTTCCCCACAGGGTCTCATGATAAACTGTGCTAGAATTGCCACATAAAAACAGTAGTAGACAGTAGCCTGTGTTGCAGTACTGGGAAATCAGCCATTACTATAGTTTTTCTTACTCTGAAATAGGCTATTTCCAAAGATTATAGGTAGTATACCATTGAATGTCCATTTACTCTCATGAGAGACACTGTGCACATACGGTGTGGATAGCAAACACACAGCCTCAAAGTGACTTCTTAAGCCATAAGCATGGGTGTTCTCAGAGGACACTGAAGAGCAGCCCAAACCTTAGACCCCAGAGACAGCCTGCTAGGAATCCACCAAGCGACTGGTCAACCCAGTGCTCGACTACTTAAATAATGAGGTCTTTGTGTCAAAACCATAGATTACTTTCCAGTCCAAGGGACCCAGTTCCCCCAAAACAAATGGAGCAGTCCTGACTGCTCACCATGAGGAAAACACTGGTCTTTCATCACCCGTCTACTCACCCCTACATCCATTTTGTCACACTGAGATAACTGTGTCTGCTAAGAGCAATAAATATTGGCCAAATGAATGGATATGTCTATCCAGGGATCCACAATGCTCATCTTCATGTTCTAAAGCATCCATTTGCCTGTGAAATCCCTTAGACATCCACCACTTAACAACTGAACTGTGGGTTGGTCTATTGTTGCTCCCCACCTTCCACCCCTACCCCACAGGACACAGCACAGAAAGCGGCAACTCTCTCAATTTATGCTGACACCACAACAGAAAAATGGGGGAAGGGTGCAGATGAATCATTATGGAAGGAAAAACATGTGGATGGCAAATAATTTTATTTAAAAGATCAATGCAGTTATGCATTTTCAAACTAGGCATGGTGGCACACGCCTTTAACTCCAGCACTCAGAAGGTAGAGCCAGGCATATCTCTGTTAGTTTGGGGCCAGCCTGGTCTACATAGTGACTTCCAGGACAGCTAGAGCTAGAAAGTGAGATCCTGTCTAAAAAAAAAAAAAAAAAAAAAAAAAAAAAAGAATCAGCTGGGCAGTAGCACATGCCTTTAATCTCAGCACTTGGGAGTCCAAGGTAAATGGATTTCCATGAGTTAGAGACTAGCCTGATCTACAGAGCTTGTCCCAGATGTAGCTTGTCTGAGCTACACAGAGAAAACCTGTCCCAAAAAACCAAAAACAAAACAACATTAGCAACAACAAAAATGAACCAAAAATGTTCATTAAAACTTTGAAAATGTAAACAGACTGATTTTTAAAAACACTTTAAAAAATTGTGCCAGGCTCTAAAAAATAGGAAAATGATGTTTTGAAATGTGTATAGCTGTACAATGGAATACTGTGCTGGTGCTGACATTATGTTTACAAACATGAAACTATTTTGTGACGTAGAATAAGGCAGGAAACTGTAAATGCTGTAATCCTGACTGAAAATGCATGTTTAGGCGTAGGAAAAATACTGAAAACGTGAGAATACTAACCATGCTCACTTGGCTATGATGGTTTTTATGGCATCCTTCATCTACCAAATATATATATATATACATATATATATACATACATATATATACATATATATATGTATATATATATATATATATATATATAATTTCTAAAGCAGTTCGTGCTACATGGTTAACGAGGGGACCCAGCTGGGAAGTGAGCTTACCATCTACTTGATGAAGAACATGGAACCATTCTCATGGAGAGAAGATGCTCCAAAGAGAACCTGCTGCTTTTCCCTTTGACTGTCAGACAATTGAAACAATGGGCCCCAAGAGACTGGAATTTTCCCAGGGGTCTCAGGCAGGAAAAGGGGAAACACTGAATCTGGTGCCAGACAGAGGAGGGTCTTCTGTCCCAGGAAGAGATTTCACGCAGTTCAGGCCAGGCTGGGTCTCAGTCGGTGACGACGGGTGGGACCACACCCTGACCCGAGACTGCTCAGCTACCGACGACGCCTCCTACCTCTTGCCTCCTATGTAAACCTAAACCTCATGTCAGGACCCCACAGATGGACTTCGGGGTCACTGAATCACTTTGTTCCTCTTCCCAACGTGGACAGAATGAATAAATCTCCCTTTTCCCTTTTTGCTTGTCTCTTTAATTTGACTAATGAGACTGGGTAGTTGAACCTGGGTTGCTACGGCTTTCGGGGCCAAGGTTCTGACCCTAACAACCCCAGCAATGGCCACATCTATGAAATGAGGTGTTGAGAACAATCCAGAAGGTGGCTGGGGTTCTTTGGAGTGCTGGCATTTCACCCACCCAACAAGCGCGTATGGCATACCCGGGGAGCACTGTGCATCACGTGTGCGCTGAACCGAGGCCTGAGGAGCCAGACTCAGCCGGGAAAGCCAAATGTAAGCTTCACGCCCCGGCGCCATTTTACTCGGTCTTTTCCTATTAACCCCTTAATGAACACATTGTCTCTCTTCCTATCAAAACCTCATTCTCTCCACCAAGTTCAGACTCTGCTATGGGGAGGGGGCGGGGTGCATGGCGCTAATGACTTTGAAGAACTGTCTTCTCCAGAGGCACTTCACCAAGGAGGAATAAAAACCTTATTCTGAAGCAGTCAGGCCCCATGGACAAACTTTAGGGAAAAGCTGACAGAAGATATTTAAGAACTTTCGGACTCTTCCTCTCTCTGCGGCCCCCACCCCCCCCACCCCATTGTTTCACCTGGGAAATTCCTACTCACTTCATGGGCCAGTTCTGCCCTGTCATACTTTCCATGTATCCACACAAAGGCAGTGGGGCTTTTTTTCTCTTTCTGGGCATGCCCAGAAAACCTTGCACAGCAAATACCAGAAATAAATAATTGACAGTCTAAAACGGTGTGCCATTCTGAGTACTGGGATGAAATATTATGCTGCTCCATCCTGCCCATGAAGCAAGAATCTTCCTTTTATTTAGTGTTCCCGTGTTATATATACTACCTGCCCGTTAGTTAATTCAAAGCCTTCTTGGCAAAGTGGGTGTAATTGCTAGTCTATACAGTGCTCAAATTCAAGTAACTCTTCTTTTCCATACCAGAGGCCTCGAAGTGCAAGAGTAATGATGCTGGCGATCAGGGTATGCTAGAGAGAAGCTGCAAGTTCTTAACAATCAAGGAAAAAGGGAAGAGGATGTGGACAGTACCATATGGTATTGTAACACTTACAGCATTGCTGTAATTGTAATATTTTATTTTTATTGTAGTAATCGTTCAGTGTGCCTAACTTCCAAGTTAAACTTTACCACAGGCAAGCTGACACCTATGGGGAAGCACGTACTATGAAGATGGAATGTATCTATGACCCCAACGCTCAGGAGGCAAGGCCAGTGAATTGCTGAGGGTACGGAGAGCCTGGACCTGTCTCAACACACACATTATAACAGACAGACTCAGGAGCTATGTCCATGGTTTCTGGCTTCCACTAGGGGTCTTGAAATGTATCTTCAGAGATGAAGGAAGATGACTACTTGCTCCTCTGTTGTTACAGTGACTCATTATACCTTTTAAGTAATCTATGGGCCACCTGAGTGTCTCATTTTCTCTGTATCCACCATGTCTAGTACTCCAGGACCCCTCTTCAGATAACGCCCTGAGTGGGGCTTTTGCTTGGCCCTTTGTGGCTTCCCTAAGAACAACAAATAAAATACGCATGTGTGCCCACTGTGCATGTGGATTTTTAACAGAATGAGATGGCCCTTGTGTGGTAAACTATGAACTCCTCACTCCTGTCCTTCAATCCTTGAATCCCTCAGCTGTTTCCACCTGGGAATGGGAAGGTGAGATCAGTTTGATAAGTTGGGATTGGCTTTTAAAACTATGACAACAGTCTGAAAATGGAAACCGATTTCGCATCCCTCAAGGATTAGTACTGCCTGTGAAACGTGTGTTTTGCTGCTATGAAAGTCTGTGGGATCTAGGTCACCCAGGGTTACAATAAGACACATGGGAAGCTTCTTCCCTAAATCACTAGATGGGTGGGAACCTGGGCTCCTCAGAGCTGTGTGTCATGGCTGAGCCCGTACTGTCCCATCTGCACTGAATAGCCACGGCCCTGGGCTGGAAGGACCTCTTTCTAAGTTAAGTTTGACAAGTGTAGGAGAAAAGCAAGAACAAACTAGTGGGTTTGACTAAGAAAACTTAGGGGACTCACATCTACTCCTCCTGGCACCCATGGGATTTCTGGGGCCTTATTTTTGTCCTGTATTTTGAAAATCTGACAGGTGTCTCAACAGAAGTGTACCCCTCCCCCACCCTTCCCCCACCCCTCCTCAGAGGGTCCAGGCCTCTTGTCACTCCTGAGACCTGCCTCCTGGGCTCAGCCTTTCTCAACCTTGGTGTCACTCAGCTGGGACCTCCAGGCCTAGCCTGCGGCTGAGTGGCTTTGTTCAAGGAAGGTACCTGAAAAGATCCTGCACAGGGCAGCCAGCAGCACCCCTCACGCCCATCTGATGCCAGGAGAAATGCCATGGAAGGGCTGTAGGAGCTCAGACTGCCTCACTCCAATGAGTGAAGTGCCATTAGGCAACTTGGCCTCTCAGGGTCTCCATCTCCTGTCTGTAGACTGGAGAGAGTACCCACACTCACTTCACACCGTGACTGAGGATTAAGTCAGCTAACATGTACAAAGTGCTTTCAACAGTCTCTCCCCAGCAAGTGTTCCATAAGCCACCGTCCTTACTGATGCTCCCGTAACCTGGAGGGTTTTCTTTATCTTCACATATGTATGGATAAGAAACTGGAGCTCCAAGAGATAGTTGTCGGCCTGGCTCATGCGGCCAGTAGGGGCAAAGCTGGAACTTACATCAAGAGCTCCTGGCCACCATTCTTATATTCCCTTTCCTTCAATTTTCTCTGAGAAACATCAAGCTAGACCCTGCACTCAACTTCCCTTTACCCATCTCTGCTAGCTCAGCACCCTCACAGGAAAGGTGTCTGGAAGCATGGGACCCCAAGGCAGTTCCTTCTTATGATTTTGCTTGGGGCCCCAGAACCAAGTATACCCAAGGGACACTCTTCCAGTAATGTGTGCGAATGTGCTATTTAATACGACAGGTATTTAAAAATGGCTGCCACTATGCCCTGGCCATGTAGGGGTTCTTTTGAGTCTGGTTTGACCTAGTCAGTGATGAGCTTACCAAATAGAATCTTTATGATTTCAGTGACCTATCTCATAAGACAATCTCTTAGTAACTGAGCATTTGGCAATGGAGATGATCATGTGTCCATTTCACGGGCTGAGCAGCAGGTATGCTGTGGGCCTGCTCTTTTTCCAGCCTGTGGCTTTTCTCATTTCTATAGCTTCAGGACCTTCAAGTCTTTCTGCTTCCCCTCCACCTGCTGCCCACAGAAGGGACAAAACCACCACCATCACCCCGGGGTGGATGGTGCCTGGGAAGAACATAATGGCTGAGGAGATATTTTTAAACACTAGCACTCTCAGCTGATTAGGAGGCACTTTCAATTCTGAAATGCTTTTTCCATCTTTTAATGTTATTTTGATATATTCAGGAGGCTTTGCTGGATTTTATTATAGTCATTTTTTTCTTGAGACTTTAAATCTCCCTGGTTTTTATGTGGTGAATTTGTTTATCGTATTATTTGATTAGCCTGAGTGTCCTGGAAGTACTGCCTGGTTAATTCTCAAGCAGCCCTTCCTGTAGCTGTGTGCAGAGCTGGCCATGGGAACTAAAAAGGACTCTTGGCACCATGGGTATTCTTGAAGCGTCAGTGCCCTTTAGCTGTCCAGGAGGAGATGCAGAGAGTCTTTCTGTGGCACTTGCAAAGGATTAGAAATGCCACTGCCCAGTGCCAGGTGACCAACAGGTCATGTAATACAGATAAAATAAGAAATGACTTCACTGTGGGCCCCAAACTCGCATCAAGAACTTTCTGAGAAAAGAAAAAAACTGCCTGTTAATGAATATGCAGCCCAGAAGAGTACACATCCACACTCTAAAGTTGCCTGGGAAGATGAACAGGAAACGACAGTCACCCCCTCTCTGGGCAAGGTCAAAAGACCCTGGCTTCTCCAGGATCTAGGGGAGAGTGTGGAGGAAAGTGTGGGGAATTGGCACTGAATGAACTCACAGTGAATCCCTCCGTTTCCTTTAAGCCCATGGTGACCATAGCTGGAACATTCTGAAAATGGACAGGTGGGACAGGAGCCCCAACGAATCAGGCCATGAGAAGGAAGAACTTTAGATCATTGCCTGGAGCGTGGCCTCCAGGGCCTCCCAGCCTCCTGCTCTGCTCTGATTCTGCACACCTGTGTGGGGTAGCCTCTGCTATTTGTCCTGAGCAATGATCACACAATTCCCTGGATAAAGAAGGGTCAATATGCAACCCCTTCACTCCCTTCCACCTTAAGAGTTTGTCCACTTCTACAGTAAAAAGCAAAACAAAACAATTTATGTGAGACTACACCACAGGAGACCTCTGGATGTCTTCTCCATGCCCTTGTTCCCACATGCCAGTTAAATGCCACACGGGCACTCATGCCCACTCCAACAGGTGGCTGCCCCCCCTCACTCACCTCCAGCACTATCTCCTTCAGTTGGAACTGTTTCTGAGCAACCTTGTCTGAAGACACCGGTTCGTGGTAATAGAGACACAACACTTCATATCTCTTCAACATCTGCTTGAAGCTCTTCTCAGAAAGGCTGACCACTCGGTCCTTCCCATCGTACGTGGGGAAGTTCAGCCCCTCTTCTGCCCTGCTAAAGGACAGCAGATAAACCCCCACCAGGAGCAGGTGAGTTCTCTTCATTTGAGAAAAGTCTTGTTTCTCGATCCCTAGAATAGAGATCATGGGAGACAGGATGCGAGGCTCTTGGAGGCTTTGCTGAACCGGGCAGGGAGCAAAGAGGCTGACCTCACCTCCTTGGGTCCTGCAGCTGTGTAGTCTTGGGCACAGGACAAACTGTGGAGGCTTAAGGCACACATGCGCACAGAGCAAGAGCCAGGCAGAAGGCTGGGAGGCCAAGCCCTAGATACCTTGCATAGCTCTCCCAGCCTCTGTCTCATTAAGAACTCCATTTTTAGGATGCAGTTGTTTCAGGCTAAAAATAAATCATGCAATGAATAATAATAAAAAAAAAGTCAGATATGACACTGCTGAGGGATTTGTCCACACAGTGTTACAGTGTGTCAGTGGTGGAGGGGTGGCAGGCAGGAGGAGAATGAAGCTGCCGTGTGCCAGTGAAATAAGGAGGGGTCAAAGGTCAAAAAAGAGAAGGAAACTCATGAGCGGGGCGGGAGTGGGGGGGGATGAGACCAGAAAGCAAGAGGGGGTGATGGTGCCAATAGGAACATGGAGAGGTTAGGACATCAAAAGTGCCACTTTGAGACACTGCACTGCTCACTCCCAGGGCAACCATGCAGCCGCTTTCCCATGCAGCCGCTTTCCCATGCAGCCGCTTTCCCTGGCTGCACCATTCCCCTGTGGGCAGCACACTCCCCCACGTGCCTTTCTAGGTCCTCTTGGAAGCCCTGTCCTGGCAACACCATGTCCACATGTCCTTGCAGTCAGGGACATAGACATGCTTTCCCACTAACCCAGGACACAAAGGACCATAGCAGTCCCAGCTCTTTTTCTTCTCCAGGTCCCACAGTGGAGGGTGGCCAGAGGCAGCAGAACTTGTGGACATTTTAAAGTCATTTTTAAGTTTTCTGGTCCCCACAGGAACATTCTTGGGTTTTCTGCTGATGTCCTGTCATTTTTCTCTCCCTTCCCCTCTCCCCTCCCCCACTGACCCCTCCACCCCGCCTCCCCCCCCCCCCACCTTCATCAACTCTTAAGGCATCCTTTTGCCCCTTTCTTCATCAGCAACAGACTGACACGGAGTTTATCCAAGCTGGGAACAGATGAGAGTCACAGTCTCCACTCTGCCTTCTTAGTGGCTGGTGGATTCTGGAGCATTGTGCATCCTCCCTGCGTGTTCGAGCCCCATTATTTAAAATGGGGAAGCCTGCAACCTTGGTGTTTAGAACATAAGATGGAAGAGCCTGGCACAAAGGAAGCCCCAGAAAACAGCAGCCACTGTATGTGATTCCTTCTCACTGGAGTGTGAGGAACGTGGGTTGTTACAATAATTTCTCTGTAGCTAGAGTTTTCCTGCCTGGCCCACAGTCAGGACAAATCCCACAGTTGCTCAGACCCAACCAAGTACACACAGAGACTTATATTGCTTACAAACTGTATGGCCGTGGCAGGCTTCTTGCTAACTGTTCTTATATCTTAAATTAATCCATTTCTGTACATCTATACCTTGCCACGTGTCTCGTGGCTTACCGGCATCTTCACATGCAGCTTGTCATGGCAGCGGCTGGCAGTGCCGTCTTCTGACTTCCTGTTCTCTCTATTCTCCTCTCTGTTAGTCCCGCCTATACTTCCTGCCTGGCCACTGGCCAATCAGTGTTTTATTTATTGACCAATCAGAGCAATTTGACATACAGACCATCCCACAGCATTTCTCCATTTCTTTTCTTTTTTTTTTTTTTTTTTGGTTTTTTTGAGACAGGGTTTCCCTGTGTAGCTTTGCGCCTTTCCTGGAACTCACCTGGTAGCCCAGGCTAGCCTTGAACTCACAGAGATCCGCCTGGCTCTGCCTCCCGAGTGCTGGAATTAAAGGCGTGCACCACCACTGCCCGGCTAATTTCTCCATTTCTAATATCGTTGGTGAAGCTCATCCGGTCCAACCTCACCATGAGCTCACCAGTCAAGTCACTGGAGGCCTGATTGCTGCGCTTGAGCTGCCTGGGGTTGAATGCTGCACCGTGGGTGGGTCTGGGATTCAGAGTTCTAAAGGCTCCACTCGACTGAAGTCAGGGCTCTGGGCTGTGTGGCTTCCCAGGCAGCAGCTCCCCTGCCCGTAGCCTTCTGGTGACTCTGGTACTTTTTTCTAGTTAGACAGATAATGGTTCTGTTATGCTCTTCAGAGGGGTTAGTGGCGCTTAGGAGTCTGGCCAATGTTTATCTTCTTTGTGCTAGAAAGCCAGTCACCGGCACCTTTCCCAGCCGCTGGAAGAAAAAGCTAATCCCAGTGCTGTCTGGCTGTGGTGAGGCCCTCTGCTCCTCTGATGACTCCTCACTTTCATGTCCAGGAGAGCGGGCCTTGGGGAGCCCAGCACCAATAACCCTGACCGATTGCAGTCCTTCCCAGGGACACAGTCCTTCCTATGGGTGCTGTCTCTGCACTGTCTAAAGGGAGAGTCCTCAGAACAGTCCTTGCCAAGCCTGCATGCTTCCTCCTTCTTTAGAATGTAGGGGTGGGGTGGGGTGGGGGTGTCTTGTCTTTTTGAGGTCAGCTTTGCAAACTGTTCCCAGTTGTCTAAATCTCGCTGGGTTACCTTTATTTAGAAGCCGCTCTACTTTTCTCAGTAAGTAACTGCTTCCTCTTTCTTTTCTTCTTCCTTTCTTCTACCCCTGCTGCTTTGCAACCTTTGATGTCAGAGTCTTTGCATTTCGTATTGACTTGTTATCAAACTTGGGTGTCTTAACCTGTGCCCCAAGTCAGACCCAGCATCCGTTCTCAATAGAACAATTAAGGCAGTCAGATTAATGGAGCAGAAAACAGAAGTATTCAACGTGTGCACACTGGGAAAAGGGACAATGAGGTGCAGTGACCCCTTCAAGTCCATCTTTAGGGTTCTGAAGCGAGACTGAACCTTAAATGGGGGACCAAAGGTATACCATCTGTGCAGTCCCAGGGTACCCTTTGCCATGAAGGTGTGATCTTTAAATGTAGGTGAGAATGTATGTGTTTAAAAGATGAGACAGGCTGAACAAGAAAAGTAATTTGGTGTGTAAGGTGACCTAACAAGTTGTTAGAACTGTGTGAAAACTTTGTGGGAGACAAATCGCCTCTCCGGCTGTTGCCCTTCCCTCCTCCTAGCTTCCAGTTCCTTGGGAAATTCCATTTCTTCGGGACCCACTGTTTCACAGACTGAGCCACAGTCTCTCTAGAATGTTTTCATTTCTGCCAAGCCCACTCCAGACTTACAGCTAACGGAACTACAGGGGGCGAGCAAGAATTGTTTGGTTTTGTAAACTGACTTTAGACTTCAAGTCTGGCTCCTGATGGATGGCTCCAGTGAGGAGTTCCTGTCAACAGGGGAACTCCGTGTGGGGTCTGCAGGCCTACCCCAGGACACCCAGTCTCTGACATACCTATGATGCTGAGGGTGCATGTGTATCTACTAGAGGGTAGAAATGGGGAAGGCGAACTTGTGTCCACCCTTTACGGAGAAGCACGTTTCCTGGCTGACAGCCCGCTGAAGCTGCCTTCTCTCCCCCACTTTGGTTTTCCTGGAGTCTCTTCTTGCTCTATTCCTCACCAGGCTTATGGATTTTTATAAACATGAATGCTGCATCCACATCTAGATCAACCTCAGTGCCTCAAATCAGCTGCTTCAGTCCTGATCAAACCAGCGTGGAGCACACTTCCAGGTCTATGTGTGTCTGCTGTAGCCTGTGGGGTTATACATGCAATTAACGGGCATTTTTCAGTTTCACTGCATTTGTTTTTGAACAAGAGGGAGTAAACAAACAAATACAGATAAATGTTCATTGTTACCTTGTGATACAAGCCCTTTGTAGGTGGACTTTCCTCTCCTGCCAGCCAGTTCCCAAATAACCACACAGAGACTTGTTATTAATTATAAATGCTCGGCCAATAGCTCAGGCTTATTACTAGCTAACTCTTACATTTTAAATTAACCCATATTTCTTATCTATGCTCTGCCACATGGCTTGGTACCTTTTCTCAGTATGGTAAGTTCATCTCCTGAGTTTCCTCAAAATTCTCAGACTCCTCCTCTTCTTCTTCATGCTCTCTTTTTGTCTGCAAGTCCCACCTAACCTCTACCTGTCCAGCCATTGGCCAGTCAGCTTCTTTATTAACCCAATCACAGTGACACATCTTCACACAGTGTAAAGAAATATTCTACAGCCCTTAGCTTTCTAACAATTTCCACCTGTTGTCTCTATGAATGGGTACATCTAGGAGCCCCCAACCTCACCCCTTTCCACTTGTTCTTCCTTGAAAAGTGGCAAATGATTTCAAGAACGTGATTCAGGTAGATCTTCACAGTAATCTGATTCACAGGTGAACTGGGACTCGAAGCCATGCTATTTTCTTCACTGGTCAATTACACAGATTTTTCCAGAGCATCTCCTACGTGCCACTTTTTTGGGGGGTACAGAGGATAGATACACTGTAAACCTGAATTCATGAATTTACATCTTAGGAGAGACAGAGAGGAGAGAGAGAGAGAGAGAGAGAGAGAGAGAGAGAGAGAGAGAGAGAGAGATGGAGCATGCATGTGCACTCACGTCATACAATATGTCACATAGGGAAGTATGCTCTGAAGAACAGTTGAGAAAGACAAGAAGAGATCATGACAACAGGCTGGTTGTTGGAAGAAAGCAGTTGGGAGAGGCAGAGGCAGGAGGATTGCTGCAGTCTCAAGACCATCTTGGTCTACATAACGAGTTCCAGGCCAAGGAGGACTAGAGAGAGACCCTTTCTCAAAACAAGAAAGTACCTTTTGTTATCAGAGTGAGGGCCAGAGCCTGTGCCCTGGCAGCTCCCGAGACCTGTGGCTGGCCCCTTGTCCTCAACAGGCCAGTTAAAGAGACAATAGTGAAAAGCAGAGAAAGGAGCTTTGTTCAATGTGGCCACACCATAAGAGAAGCCAGCAAGTGGGCCTGGGAACATCCCTGTGCATCACTGGGGTTCTGACCTGAGGTGTAGGTTTAAAGGGAGCTCAAGAGCTGTGCATAATTAAGCAGTCCTGGTCAAAGTGTGGTCCAGTTCACCATGGATCCACCATTGTCTGTCTCCAGTCCCTCCTGAAAAGTGGTCTGATGAACTGTCAGAACCAGAACGGTGTGAAATCTTCCTGGGAGACAAGTTACCCCTCAGGTAGCATCAGAACTTTAACCTTTTCCTCTCCAACCCCCAGCATGAGATTGCCATGAAATTCCATTTGTTTGGGGACAATTGTCTCAGTAGTCTGCTAGCCAAAGGAAGGAAGGAACATCAGTGTCTCTCTGGACTTTCTTCATTCCTGCAAGGACAGTTATAATGGGAATAGACACTTCCAGAGCAGAAAGCTGAAGTAGAGAGGTGAGGCTGAAGGCTGGTAGGAAGAACGCAGGGGCCAGCCTCACTCTCCACCTGCAAGCTCTCTCCAGCTCAAGGCCAGAGGGCTTCACTGGCCTCTCTTCCCTGGTGCAACTGTCAACATTACTTTTCTTGTTCAGACTGTTTTATCCTTTCAAACACATACGTTGTCATCTACATTTAAAAGTCACACCTACATGCGAAGGCATAAGTCAGCTCTCCTTCCCCCTCCTTGGCTCTCGGATTTCTAAACTGTGAAAATTAAGAGTTAGACCTAGCTCTCCCTTGGCCTTCTTCTGGTTCTAAAGTTTTCATCTTGGTTCTGAGGGTTCCTTAAAGTAGAACAGGCCTCAGGCCTCTCCTGGGCTGGGCTGGGCTGGGCTTGAGGAGGTGCGGCCTGCATTCCCGTGGGGGAGGGTTTAGAGGGGCAGGACCCAGGACAAGCCCAAGCTTGCCTCGCTCCACAGTGAAGTCCCACAGCCTCCACAGCGCTCTTCTTTGACTAAAATACTCCACCCAGTGGACAAGGCCGAACATGGCATCTTTCTTCGTGTTTGCCTTAGGGGCCTTCTGCGGCGGCAGTGTTGGAGCAGCTCACTACTGCCCTAGATGTCCAGATCCCTGTGATGTATGATTTTCAGGTACAGGGTTGGTAGCTGCCCGAGGCCTTCCTTTCCCCAGAGCTCTGAATGTCAGGTGCCCCTTAGGAGCCTTTCGACCGGAAACTTCCAGACAGAATCAAGTACAGAGAGAGCAGCATTAGTCTGCCAACAAGCCCCAAGGCTCCACTAGCGTGATCTGATTCCAGCTTTTGACAAATGTCACTTCCTTGGGGAGGGTGTCAGTCTAGACTGGAGCTGCCATTCACTTCCTGACACATGGCACTTCTCCTTGGAAACACCCCTCCCACTGGAGTTCCTATCTTCTCAGATGGGCCTGAAGGTTATTGGATCAGGGAAACATCTGTTACCAGCATTCTCATAACTAGCCTGGGCCCAGAGCAGAGCTCAGTCATGATACATTAAATAGCATCGTGGAGTTACTTTGTGCCAGGCCTTTTCAAAAGTACTGCAGATGTATTCCTTTTAGCAACTCTATGAAGCCGGTAACTTTACTCCTCCCACTTAACAGATGGACAAACTGAGGGACAGGGAGGTTAAGTACACTGTTTACAGCCACCTGGCTAGTACTGGCAGAGCTGGGATTTGAACCCAATTGGGGAATTCCTGTGCCTCTCTCCAACCACATGTAACCATCGGTTTTCTCTGAGGTCCTGCATCGCTTACAAGAGCCAAGAATTGCTGCAGAGCTGTACCTGGCTGCCCACATGGAGACTGCTCCGTGGGAGAGACTGGTTTTTCACACAAATGAACTCTCTGGTCGTTGAGAGTCATATGGGGAGAAGGAAGAGGCTATCATACTTAGAATTATTGCTGGGATGAAACACCATGACCAGAAGCAGCTTGGGAGGACAGGGCTTATTTACTTCATTTACTCTTGCTTAGTACAATTTATCAACGATGGCAGGCGTGGCAGGAACTCAAACAAGGCAGGAACCTGGAGGCAGGAGCTGATGCAGAGGCCATGGAGGGTGCTGCCTACTGGCTTACTCTGCCTTCCTTCTTACAGAACACAGGACCACCAGCCCAGGAATAAGACTGCCCACCATTGCCTGGGCCCTCCCCTATCAATCACTAATTAAGAAAATGCCCTAAATGTTTGCCTACAGCTGATCTTAGGGAGGCATTTTCCCAATTGGGGTTCCTTCCTCTCAGGTGACTATAGCTTGGGTCAAGTTGACATAAAACTAGCCAGTGCAGAAGCTAACGCTTCTTGTGCTTGCTCTGGGGCAGCCACTGAACTCGTTACACTTCTGTACTGTTTTATTTCAAATGATTGAACTGAGTATCAAGTCTTCCATTTCACAGGGGAAGAAACTGAGGTTGAACAAGGTCAGGTAATCAATCGGCTTGTTGTCACACAGCTGTGAGGAGCAGACTCCATCTGGCTTGTACGACTTCAAGTTGTTCTGCATGAGGGCGGCCTGCCCCGTCTCCTAGAGAGGGAGAAGCTCAAACTACATAGAGTTTACAAGGCAGGGGAGAATAAGGGGAAACAGGTGTTTTAATAGGAGAAACAAGAACCAAAGCAAACAAGGAAGAAAGGAAAGAAGGGAGGGAAGGAGGGAGGGAAGGAGGGAGGGAGGGAGGAAGTTAGTTTATAAGAAGAGGTAGACAAGAACAAGTGGAAAGATTAGAGTTAGTTTGTCATGGTGTCAAGGCAAGTCACTTCTTAGGGATAGCAGAGAAAAAAAGATATCACATAGGTGATATTGAGCTGTCCAGATGGGGCAGCTGAGTGAGCTTCCTCCCATGAGACCACGACTCCAGTACTCAGACCCCTGGACTGTTCCCTCTCAGAGCCTGCTGCAAGCCATAGGAGAATGTAATGGAATTCAGCTACTATCACAAAAGCTACTACCTGGAAAAGTCAAGGACTTTCCTGAAGGTCGAGCCATGGCTTAAGAAGTCTTGGTGATATTTTAGCAGCTGGTTCCTACAATGATTTTCTTATGTGCTTCCAAGAACTCCTAACAGTGTATTTATCTATTTATATAAAATATCTATCAAGCATCCAAGGCCAAATGATCTCCTGAACTAATGTAACACCCTTATGGAAATGACGCCTGTTAGGCAGATAGCTTTATTTCTTGTGCAATTTAAGCTGAGACCCTCCTTTCTTACAGCCTTACTAATATTATAGACTCCTAACTTCTTACCTAACCACTTCTAGGAATGTAGACTGAGCACATAAATTCCCTTTTTGATATACTAACCGATCATCAGCTCTCAGTTGACCTCCTCCTTTACCATTCCCTTTTTGGGTTGTAAAAGAAAGCCTGATGGTCACTCCCTGAGGAAAACTTTTGTCTGCCTTTATGACCCTGCAGGAATTCAAGCCTGGTGACCTGGCTGGAGGGGGAGGATTGCAATCGCTTGGGTTTATAGCTAAATACCTTAGAGACTTGGGGAGAACAAAGAGGGATAAGGAGACTTGCAGGAGGATTTGAGGGTGAGAATTTGAGGATGAGATGGAGAAGAGAAAAGAGAATGGAAGAACTAGATGGGTAAGAACTTGAGAGGAACGAACTGAGATGGGGAAGAACTAGATTGAAGGGCTAGAAGAGAGGACTAGAGGAACGAGATGGAAGATGAGGAAGAGCCAGATGGGGAAGAACAAGATGAGGAAGAACAAGATGAGGAAGAAGGAGATGGGAGAGGAGCTGAGATGGGAAGGAACTAGATGGGGCGGAACTCAGATGAGAGAATTAAGGTAGAACTTAGAGGACAGCAGATAAACGTAGAGAGAAATCAGGCAAGAAAGGAGCTAGGCATGAGAGCAGAGTAGAAGCTGTGGAGAGAGAACTGACACAGAATAAGAAAGTGTATGGACTAAGGAGTTTCATGTACATAGATTCATTTCCTATCATCAAAGATTAATTATCAGCTGGTTGTAGATTCTTCCCAGACCCTGGGAGGGAACTATCGAGGACCCCCATAGTCCCCGATAAGGGTCAAAGAGACTTTGCAGATACTCTTGAGTTAATCCCGAGGTAGGGAGATAAAACCCAGCCTGATGTAAAGTTAAGACTTTTATGAAAAGAGCCCTGGTGGGCCAGTGCACAGGAGGTATGAGGACAGGAACAGGGCTGGAATGATGTGGTAGGTAACCCAGGACTCAGGCCTCTCTAAGAGGCAGAGAAAGTAAGGAAGGCTCTTCCAAAGCCTCCAGGAGGAACGGCACCCTAGGGAGCCATTTTGGACTTGTAATAACTGTAACTGTAAGACAGTGTATGTGGGTTGTCTTAGTCACTGTGTCTGTGGTGATGCGTTGCAGCAGTCATGGGGAACTTGTGCAGAGGGCAGGACTGTAAAGCCCAGCTCCTCCAGTGAGGAAGAGCTGCACATCTAAGCCTCAGCTGATTGTAAGAATAAGGGCATCTTTATCCAGCCCCACTGCCCACACCAGGCTCTTGTATATTCGAGGTCCCCATTCCTGATGGAGGTAAGATGGATGTTTCTCTGGGCTAGACACGTCCCACTTCTCAAGCTCTCTAAAAGAGAGGGACAGCTATACCACTGCATCACCTTGACTTCTAGATTTTCCTTATGTACAGTAACATACAGTCTCTCAACATTCCCCCCCTTAGGAACGTAAGAGAAAGGTTGCTCCACCCTCACCCTCCACCCCTACTTTTGTTTTTTGAAACTAGGTCTCTCTATATAGTCCCAGCTGTCCTGGATATTTAGACCAGGCTGGCCCGGAACTCACAGAGATCCTCCAGCCTCAGCCTCCTGAGTGCTGGGATTAAAGGTGTGCACCACCACACCTGGCAAGGTTGCTATTCTTGCATAAAACTCTATTACATTTTAATGTTTTTATTTATTCTATATGTGTGTGTGTGTGTGTGTGTGTGTGTTTGTGAATGGGTGCATGTGTCAGAGGAAAACTTGTGGGAGTCAGGTGTCCTCCCTCTACCAAGAGGGTCCTGGAATGAACTCGGGTCATCAGGCTTGGCAGCAGGAGCCTTTCCCACTGAGTTCTCACCAGTCCTCTTGTGTTTGTTGTCATATCATTCATAATCACTGCAAACAGATTAAAGGTGAGTTTCAATTTGCTGGTTTACAAATGATTAATTCTGTTTATATTTATTAAAATAATTATGCAAGAGGAAGTGACTCTGTCAACAAATGTGTAGATAGCACACTGGCCAAGCAAACACACACACACACACACACACACACACACACACACACACACACACATCAGATATAAAGCTAAGACTTTTTTCCTCTTTAAAATTATATCCTATATGTGGTATTTGAATGAGAATGACCCCCATAGGCTCCTATATTTGAATTTGGCCCTGTTGGTGGAACTCTTTTAGGAAGGATTGTGGGGTGAGGGGGCGGTTCTTGTTGGAGGAGGAGTGTCACTGGGGTCGAGGTTTCAAAAGCCCATGGCAGTCCCAGTCTCATTCTCCTGCCTGGTGCTCGTGGATCCCACGTGAGCTCTCAGCTACTGCTCAAGCCATGTCTGCTTGCCGGCTGCCATTCTCCCACCGTGACGGTCATGGACTCACCCTCTGAACCTGTAAGCAAGCCCCAAATTAAATCCTTTCTTTTATCAGTTGCCTTGGTCATGACGTCTCCTCACAGCAATCGAAATGTAACTATGATGCCACAATAAATTGTGAATACCTAAAGTATAAAATTTGCCAGGCAGGCAAGATGGCTGAGCCAATAGAGGCACCTGCCACCGAGCCTGATGACCTGAGTTCAATCCCTGGAACCTACATGGTGAAAGAAGAAAACTGACTTCCACAAGTTAACCTCTGACCTCCACATTTGTGCTGGGGCACCATGTACCCACACACATCAACACACACACATAAATAAATACATGTAATGAAGTATGGAATTTGAGGCCTTTTGACCTGTGTGCATCCACAAAGCCATCATCATAGTCAAGACGGTGACTCTGTGTGTCCACCCACAGACTGGTGAGTCTTCTAAATGCTGCCCCTCCCTCACTTCCTTCTCCTTGTCTTTTTGTTGCCATGATTGTAGTTAGTTTACAGTCGGTACAATTTTCTATAAAGGAGGTCACACTTTGGTCTCTTTTATTTTCTGGTTGGCATTTTTTCCCACTGTGGTTATTCTGAGATTCAGTCAGGCAGTTGCCTACGATAATCATTCATCATTTTCGTTGCTAACTAAAATTGCATAATGTCAACATAATCAGTTTGTTTATCTGTCCCCCATGGTAGAAATTTGATTTGTTTTATTTTTCTTACATAGCACTACTAAGAGCATTCCACCAGATCCGTGATTCCTATTAGGTCACTGTGGAACAAGGAAACAGTTACATCATTATTTGCTTGGGGATGCTAGTCCATCGGTTTTGGTGCCGTCTCTGGGCATGACAGTTTATCTCCACTGCATTGCTTTGCTCCTTTGTCGAAAGTCAGTTTTCCACGTACGTGCAAGCCTGGCTCTCTGTCTGTTCCTTGGATCAATAGAGCTCTTTAAATGTTAATAACCCAGTCTCAAGTTCTGTAGCTCTGAAAGTCTTTAAGGCACGCGCACTTGCCCCCAACTTCGTTCTTTTCTGATTTGTTTTAGGGTTTTGTTTTCTGTTTTTGTTTTTTTGCTGTTGTTTTCTTTTCTTTTCTTTTATTTCCATGTGAACTTCTAAATTAACTTATGAACTTTTTTAAAAAGTCTATATTTTATTTCTTTGTTTTAAGAACTAGAAATAGGAGGCTGGGTGTGGCGCATGCCTTTAATCCTAGTGCTCAGGAGGCAGAGGCAGGCAGATCTCTTCATTTGAGGCCAGCCTGGTCTACATAGTGAGTATTGGGATAGCTAGGGCTACAACATACACAGAGAAACTATGTCAAAAAAAAAAACTAGCAGGGATGGCTAGCTGCTCAGTGGTTAAGAGTGCTGTTCTTCCAGAGGAGCTGAGTTGGGGTCTCAGCATCAACATGGTACCTAACAACAGTTCCAGGGGCCCTAACGCTCTCTTTTGGCCTCCAGAAGAGAGCATACATGTGGCACACAGACACACATGCAGGCAAAACACCCATACATGTAAAATAATTAAGTCTTTAAAAATATATATTAGGAGATCTTGGATACTAGATAAACAACTGGATCAGTTAATACCAAACAGTGGTTATTAAAAAAATTATTCATGGTCATTTTAAAAAAAGGAAATAGAAATAGAGAGAGTTTATTAAGATGGGGAAAGAAGTAAGCAGGGGAAAGCATGTGGCTGTCCAGAGTCTCGGGGCTGTTACAGGGTGTGCACGGGACCACCTCTCCCAACCTTGTATGTCACAGGCCCTTCTCCTACATACGTTGTTTGTTTCATGGAGTCCAGGCGAAATATAAGTCGATTTCTGCTAAGATTTTTGTTTGGTCTTGTGCTGAATTAGTAAGACATTTGAGGGAAAATAACCTGTGTACAATAAATCTTCAGAGGGATGAAAAAGAGGTGTAACTCTCCACAGACGTCTTCTTTAAGTCCAGTGTTCTGTAGTCTCTACTCTACAGTCTTTCCTCTTTTGCTACATGTATCCAGACATATTTCATACTTTTTAATCCTATTAAAGTGATACATTTGTAAAAATCCACTTTCCATCTTTTTGTTGATAGTATACAGAAATACAATTGGTGTTTATCAATTTTATATTCTCCAAACTTGCAAAACTCACTTGTTCTAGAAATTCTTTATGGACTTCACTAGATTGACTCCATAAATAGTCATAACACTTGTATACAGGGAGCCTCTTGTCTCTTCCCGGGAGATTTATGGTACCTTTTGTTTTATGTTACTTGCTTACTGCATGGACTGGAGCCCCCAGGCTGATGCTGAGGAGACTCGGATGAGAGAACATAGGCAGCCTAGCCTTGTCCTCACCTTAGAAGTCCAGTCGATTCTGTTAAGTGTCATAGTAGCTACTGATTTTGTTTTAATAAAAGATGCTCTTTATTAGCTTGAGTTCATTCTTTTCCCAATTGGCTAGAGTATTTAATCAGGAGTAGGTACTGAATTTTGTCCAGTAACTTTTCTGTATCTACTGAGATGATTCAAATGGTTTTTCTTTACTTTGTTGATTTGTTTAGTTACCAAACTGATTGATTTGTAGAAAGAAGGTAGATAGCCCTTGGGTTTCTTCACATCTCTATTTTTTTTATTCCATTCACTGAAGTTTTACACATTTGCCTCTGAAGAAGACCACTCTGTAATATTTTGAGTAGCCATTGACATCGACGTCCCCTCACACGAAAACTTGCTGTGGTATGACCCCGTTGGTGACAGTTCTTTTACTTTTTAGTTACTGTTCTTGTTATTTTAACTATGTGGTGGGCTGTGTGCATGGGAATGCAGGTGCCTGGGAATACCAGAGGCATCAGATCCCTGAGAGCTAGAGTTAGAGGTGGTCTGTGAGCCACCCACGTGGGTGCTGGGAACAGGACTCTAGCCCACTGCAAGAGCAGTACGTATTCTTAACCACTGAGTCCTCTCTTCTGTCCATGATGATTTTTTAAAGCTTTTTAAATTTGCTTTTGTCTCTGAAAAACATTTTTTTCCTGGGTAAGCCGGCAAATGCTGGAACTGACGGGTTTTGCTGTGCTGCTGTGCTTTTTCTATGTCTCAGAGTTGTTCGCTAATCTTTTCCCTTCAATGAATCTGTTATTGCCAGTGAGTGCATTTCTCACCTTGGGCATTATGGTTCATCTCTGAAAGTCTAACCCCCTGGCTGGCTCTGTGTGAGCTCTGCTTGATGACCCCTCCCGTCTAGCCCTTTAGGTCATCCTTCCTCATTTCAAATAGTTTCCTTTAAAATAAACACATGGGCCCCCGTCCTTGGCTCAATGTTTGAGGGTGATCCTCAGCTTATCTTCAAGAATGTCTCTTGGGTGGCCATCTTCTTCCTTAATTTACCTTTTTAGACTTATTTTATTTGTGTGAGAGTTTTGCCTGCATGTATGTCTGTGCCACCATGTGCATGCCTGGTGCCCGGCAAGAGACAGAAGAAGGCCTTAGATCCCCTGGAACTGGAGTTACAGATGGTTGTGAGCCATATGAGTGCCGGGAACTGAACCCGGGTCCTCTGCAAGAGCAGCAAGTGCTCTGAACTGCTGAGCCCTCTCTCCAGCCCTGGTAGCAATCTTTTGGATGCTCTATGTACTTGTGAACGTCAGCCTCCTCATCTTCTTGGACCCTCAGCTCCATCTCAGCATAGGGGCTCTACCTCTGTCATCTGCTTCCCAGAGCTCTCTTCAGGAAAATGTGGAGCTCAGAAGCCAACTTATTGGAGTCAGTTCTGTCCTTCCACCATGTGGGTCCTGGGGACTCACGTCCTCAGGGTTGGCAGCAAGTACCCTCTGAGTCATTGCCCCCATCCTGGATGGACAGAGCTTTAAATCACTTTAAATCACTGTTGTAGAGGGTGTTTTATTTTGTTTGTTTGTTTCTTTCGGGGGGGATGTCTTTCAGATGGGAAGACATATTGGTCCCTGTTGCTCTATTTGGGCTAAAAGCAGAAGTGTTAGAATATAGGAATTCAGTTGTAGAAATTTAGTTTTCATGGTTGTAAAGACTTAGAGTTCCCAGATCAAGGTGCCCAAAGACTTAGTGGCTGGTGCGGTCCTATCTCATGTTTCATGGAAGATGCCTTCTTACTGCAACCGCACGTTAGAAAGGCTGAGGGGCCTCCCTGCAGCCCCTTTTTATAAGGCAACAATCTCACTCATGAAGGCTATACCTTCAAGACTCAATCAATTCCTCCAAACCCCTCCCCTAGTCCCACAGCCCTGAGGATTAAGAGTCCAGCAGACTATCATTCTGGCTGGATGCACTTATTTCAAGTAGTTTAGATTTTTTGTTGTGGTTGTTATTTTGTGTTGGGTTTGTTCATTTGTTTTTGTTTCTTTGTTTTGTTTTTTGTTTATGTCTAAGCAATTAGAAAAACTAGAGACATTTAAATGAGATTATGTTAAGATTCAGGTAGCAAAACCCTAGTGCACCATAGCTTTGGTTAACCGGAGATGGGGGTGGTGGATTGCTGTGTCTTAGTTCCTTTTCTGTTGCTGGGATAAAACACCATGACCAAGGCAACTTGCAGAAGGAAGGGTTTATATGGCTTGTGTTCTTGAGGGATAAGAGTCCACCATGGCAGGGAGGCATGGCAACAAGCTGCAGGCATAAAGGCAGGAACAGGAAGCCGAGGGCTCACATTTCAACCACGATTGTGAGGATGAAGCAGATAGAATGAACAGAAAGAGGAACAAGACTATAAACACTTAATGCTTACCCACAGTGCCCTACTTCCTACAGCAAGGCTGCTCCTCCTAGACCTCCCCAAACAGCACCACCAACTGGGGACCAATGTTCAAATATCTGAGCCGATGGGGTCATACACTATGATTCATCTCAACAACGACACCAGATTTTTTTCCAATTTCGTCTCTCTGATCTACTTTCTCTTGTCTTAACCCTTCATCATACCATCGACTGTTGACTGTGTCTGGCTGTTGAATAGTAAGTGCACAACTTCAGGGCTTTGCATTCAATTCCATCGACTAAATCTTACTCATATGCCTCTAAAAGCTCCAGCCCAGGCAGCATATTCATCCTGAATCATTTAGATACTGATGGGGTGAATCCCTCCAAAACCTTGCTTTACCAAGGAAGAGAGGGACACCCAAGGATGACCCTCATCATTGCCAAAAGTGAGAGGAATACGGGGGGCAGTATATTAGTTACTTTTCTCATTGCTATATCTATATCCACATGCTTGACGAGAAGCAACTTGGGGCGCGGGGGTAGGGGGAGGTGTATTTCGGCTCACGGTTTGAGGGCACATTGTGGCTGGGAAAGCATGATGGATGGCAAGAGCTTGAGGCAGCTGGTGACATTTCCCCTTCAGTCAGGAAACGGAGAGAGATGGATGCTGGTGCTCTATTCACGTTCACCTGGGATCCTAACGTTCAGTCTGGGATCCTAACTCATATGATAGTTACACCCAAATTCAGGGTGGATCTTCCCCGCTCAGGCAAACTTCCCTGAAAAGTCCTTCATAGACACACCTACAGGTGTGTCTTCTGGCTGATTCTAAAGCTCATCAAGTTCATCCATCAAAATTACCATCACAGGAAGCAATCTCCACGCCGGTCTCGGTAGGTGGTATGCTATTTGTAAACACTCTAGATAAATAACCGAATACAGATATGAACGGTCTCTCCAGTCCTGAAACACAAGAAGCCAGCTCCATTATAATGACAACAGTATTTCCTAATTCTGATGAGATATTTTGGAGACATCCAGATATGTCTATTGGGATTTGAGTCCAATAAGTCAAACTAGCGGGACTCTAGAGACCACCTTTCCTTGGCCAGAATTAACATTCTCGTATGCTTTTTCTTAACTCGTATTTCAGCCTCGACATTCTCTGTAGTTCTTGTCTTTTATGATGGTGTGTTACAGGCACAGATTAGACAACCCAGAGATGGATAAGATAACTGAAAGTTCTGCAGTTGTCAAAACCCCAGTGGCCGCTGAGTGACAGGCTGAATGCCTGAGTCAGGAGCTGGCCCAGCTGATCCCCTAAGGCCCACATGGGCTCCTGGGAGACTGAAAGCTCCCAGCAGTTTTATTTTAAGTGGCAGGACATTTCAGTTATTATACAGGGTACTTATTTTTTTAAAAAACAGAAGAAGAAACCTTAGCGTTACTAACATGGCCACTTAGAACACTATCACTTCTCCCTTCAGCTGAAACATGCTGGAACTGGCCGTTTGTGGAACTCATCATGGCTCCATCCAGGGGGGTGCTGCGCCCTCCACTTCCCTGGCTGACCGTGATACCTGACAGATGCACGGTGAGATGGCTACTGCCATCATCTACATTATGGACAAAGAACCTGAGCTGCAGAGACAGGATTCCTTTGTCCAACGTCATGCATAATAAAGGATGGAGCTGGGATCTGAGCAGCTGGGACTCCGTCTCAAGCATGTGTAATGAACCACAGTATGCCTCTGCTAAGTGCTTGAGGGAAAAACATATAAATAATGCCTTGTGGCTTTACAGACATAAATAAACCGGTGTAATTTTTACTGTAGATCTCTTTGCATTTCACACCAAGCTCCAGTCCTGGGAATTACTACAAATGCTACCACTTCTGGAGTTAAAGCCAAAAGGCTCCATCAGCACCTCTCACTCAGGAACAGTTTTGCCCCTGCCCTTCCCCTGGATATCTTCGGCAATGTCTGTAAACACTGTTGATTGCCTTAACTCCAGAGGAGAGTTGGCAGAAGTGCTACTGGCCTGGGTCAATGTAGGGAACAGTAAATGTTTCCAAAGTACAGGAAGGAATAATCCAGTCCCAAAATGTCACTGGAGAAGTTCTAGGCAAGACTAAAACAAAACCTGCAGATTGGGGTTCACTCTCTGTGGACACTACCCAGAGCTTTGGTAAATACTCAAGTAGCAGGAACCTCATTCCCACTCACAGAGCCTGGAGAGGTAGCGCATTTTACTCTTGTACATGAGCCTGCATCTCTATTCCAGTGGTTAGCCAGTTGCTCTTTAGAACTCTGCCTCCTTGTCTGACAGGCTGTGGGCTAAGTATAGACTGGGAAAAACGTTATCCTTAGCTGTTCCCAGAGAACTATGCTTACTTCTTTGGTCTTTCCTTGGTTATATTCTAGTGTGGTCCTTGATTTCTATTTCTGCTTTCCTATGGTAGCAGATTCCTAACCCTGTCTCAAAATTCCCTGATTATTATCCTCAGTAGACAACCAGGCTGATGGAGCCAAAGTGGTCAGGCTTTTTTGAGTCTGTTCTGTGATCTGGTTTCCAAGTGGACATGTGCACACATAACCAAGTGAGGCGTGAGGCAAGGCTTTCTGGTGTTCCGGGACATAGGACATGGCCTCTGACACCTGTGGGCTCTTAATATCCCCCACTTCATGATCTCAGCAAGGCTCTAAGAATAGCCACTGTGATCTTACGATGTGTGGCCCGGGTTCACAATATCACTTCTCAGCCCCTCCTTCTGAGGGCAAAGGGACTGCTAATCTTCCCTCTGACTCATAGGGAAAGCCAGCTTCCAAAGTGGTGAGATAGGAGAGCTTGGAGAAGGGGCCTTGAGTTGCACATACCTACTCCACCTGTTTGTGGATCCAGTAGCTAATCTTACTTCCACCTACCAGTTTCTAGATGAGAATCCTTAAACTCAGAAGTTCAGTGATTTTCCTAAGATAACACAACTCATGGGCTATGTGACCCAGGTACACATTGCAAATGCCCCGGCCTTTGCTGGGTTCTTTCCAAGAAAAGCACTAACCTTGTTAAGCATGGCAACATCTGTAAGCACTATGGATTGTCTTAACTAAGAAGGGAGACTGATGGAGGTGCTCCTGGACTAGGTCATAGTGAGTGCTGAAGTAACAAGTAACATGTCCTCACTAGCAAAACTAAACGGAACTTCTAGACAGTATGAGTAAAATAACTGGAAATAGAAAGCAGATTGGACATTGGTGGGGGACAACGAGGCACAAGAATGAACAGCAAAAAGCAGGTCAAAGATAAAAAAGAAGGGCAGGCGGGGGGGGGGTAACAGAGAAAGGAAGGAAAGGGTGGGAAAGGGGAAAGAAGGGAAAATGGAAGAAGAGAGGAAGGCAGAAGAAAGAAGGGAATTAAGAAAGGAAGGAAGGAAGACAAGAGAGGAAAGAAGGACAGACAGACAGACCAAACTCTGTTACTCTGTGAAACACAGTTAAGTTACCTGGGACACATACAATTGGAGTCTTTGAAGGAGCAGAGAAAAGGGGGGGGGGCTAGACACAATGTTTAAAGAAATAAATGGCTGAACAATTTCCAAGTGTAATTGAAACCATGAGTGCACAGACCCATGCAGTTTAACAAACCTCATCAGGAAAAGGGGGGAGAGGAAACAGGTAAGGTGTTGTGGAATATCAGCTTAAGATGTGTTACATTTGTTTATGCTGTGGAATATTTGTGTAATGATGCAAAGATGTGTTGCATTCTTTTATGTTGCCTTTGTTTAACTCTGTGAAGCTGTGTTGCTTTGCCTGCCTGAAACACCTGATTCATCTAATGAAGAGCTGAACAACCAATGGCTAGGCTGGAGAGGGATAAGTGGTGTTACCATGCAGAGAGAATAAGTAGGAGGAGAAATCTAGGCTTGAGGAGTGAGAAGAGGAGGAGGAAGAAAAGGAGAAGAGGACACCAGGGGCCAGCCACCCAGCCACATAGCCAGCCACACAGCCACACAGCCACACAGCCACACAGCCAGCCATGGAGTTCAAGAAGGAAAGAAAGCTATATAGAATAAAGAAATGTAAAAGGCCCAGAGGCAAAACATAGTTAAAGAGAAATAGGATAATTTAAGTTAGAAAAGCTAGCTAGAAATAAGCCAAGCTAAGGCCGGGCATTCATACGTAAGAATAACTCTCAGAGTATTTATTTAGGAGCTGGGTGGTGGCCCTCAAAGAGTAAAAAAAATAAAAAACTACAGTAAGGCCAACAATAAACCTCTGGAAAGAGGTAATAATGGGAAATAATGAAAAAAGCTAGAGAAGGTGATGTGTAAAGGAACGAATGTAAGAATGCTTCTAGCTAGAAGCTATGCACGCCAGTGGTGTAGTGGCCAGCAGGTAGTTACCGGCAGCATCTTTCTTGCCTGTGATGAGATGTTTGGGTTGGAAGAGCTGGCAATAGGTACCAGTGTGAACTTCACCAACAACTGTGGGCTCCACCTCTATGAACCCTGCCCTGGGCACATATTGCCAGTGCCTGTCTCACTGAAAAAGATGTCAAAGAAGTCATCTTTTCCTCCAATGGTCTCAGCACTTGGCATCTTGCCACCAGGCTTGGTGCCGTGTTCTGGGCAGTAAGCTCCCGGATGCACTCACACAAGGTTGCTGCTCTGTGACTGTGGAACAGATGGCAGAGGTGAGAGGCGAGAAGTTGCTGCCTCTTACGGCACATCTCTTAGGCAGTCAGTGTAAGGGGATCAACTGCATTTGCTACTTTTATTGAACACCATACTGGAGGTCTATCCAGTGTAATATGGCAAGAAAAGTAAATTCAACATATGTGGATTTAAAAGGTACAATAAAATTGTCCCCATTTGTAGATAACATGATTGTCTGTATCAGTGGTTCTCAACTTTCCTAATGCTATGACCCTTTAATACAGTTCCTCATGTTGTGGTGGCCCCCAACCATAAAATTATTTTCATTGCTACTTTATAACTGTAACTTTGATACTGTTATGCACTGTAATGTAAATATCTGTGTTTTCTAATGGTCTTAGGCGATCCCAGTGAAAGGGTCATTTGACCCTTCCCAGGGGGATCGTGGCCTTTGAAGCTATTTGCCAGAAACTCTAATACTGTTACTATGTGTACCATTTACTAAAAGCAACAAAGTACTGCAATGCAAGACTAGCTAAACCAAGGAAGAACCGCACCATGGTCATGCACTGGAAATTAATATAAAGATTTAAATTCTTTCCCAATTGATCTCTAGGGGTCAGCACGATGATTCAGCAGGTAACAACACTTGACAATGCTGAGCCTGAAGGCTTGAGTTCAATCCCCAGGATCCATATGGTAGAAGGAGAGAACTGACTTCTACAAGACGTCGTCTGACCTCCACGGGATCCCATTCATCCACCCCCCAAACACACACAAGATAAATAAATGAATAAGTAACTAATTGAGCTGTAGATTCAATTTAATAAGAACGGAAGTTTCAGGAGTCATTTGATACAAACTGTCAAGTTGATTTAAAATTTTATATGGAAACATAAAGGGCTAAGAAGAGTTAAAAAGTTTCAAAGAAAGACAAGTTCTTTCTTTGCTTAAGAAGTTATCCTCCGCTGGGCGGTGGTGGCGCACGCCTTTAATCCCAGCACTCGGGAGGCAGAGCCAGGAGGATCTTTGTGAGTCTGAGGCCAGCCTGGGCTACCAAGTGAGTTCCAGGAAAGGCGCAAAGCTACACAGAGAAACCCTGTCTCGAAAAAAAAAAAAAAAAAAAAAGAAGTTATCCTCCTTAATCTCAAGACACTATAAAGTTACATTAATGAAGACAGAATTTATAGTCACATTCACCCAGAAACTTCCAAGAACGTAACAGACTGGAGGGCTGAGAAGTAGAGTCACACAAATATTCCAACAGTTGACCTCTGGAGACAGAATTCAGGAAGTAGAGTCACACAAATATTCCAACAGTTGACCTCTGGAGAAAGAATTCAGAAAGTAGAGTCACACAAATATTCCAACAGTTGACTGCTGGAGACAGAATTCAGGAAGTAGAGTCACACAAATATTCCAACAGTTGACTGCTGAAGACAGAATTCAGGAAGCAGAGTCACACAAATATTCCAACAGTTGACTGCTGGAGACAGAATTCAGGGCCAGGTTGCTTGCCTAGCATGGATGAAGCCTTGGGTTTGACGCTCAGCACTGCAGAATGAATGAATGGTATGAAAGAAAGGTTGACTGGCTGTTAACAATGTTGCTAAGATGGTTTATAGAGTAAAAGGAGGTGTTCTCACTATGTAACATTTTGAGGTTTTAACTAGATGTGGTAGGTTAGAGGAAACTCTCCTATTTTCTGATTCTTAGAGACCAGTAGTTCAGAGCAGACACTAGCCACCTCAGGGAACTTCACAGGACCCACATTCAATAGAAACAGAGAGGAAGACAGAAATATGGAGTCTTGTTCCAACCATCTTTAGATCAGCAACCTCTGTCCTTCCTTTCTGGGATTGAATATGTGAGCCAGTGAGTTTTTACTTTCCCTCCTTCCCTCCTTCCCTCCTTCCCTCCTTCCCTCCTTCCCTCC